>VCRD01001739.1:52034-100387 GCA_006783055.1 Trinorchestia longiramus
AACACAGAAATGCAGCACACAACGAAGAAATGTAACACACAACAAAGAAATGCAGCACACAACACAGAAATGCAGCACACAACACAGGGGTTCAGGAGCACCTGGGCGTGCTTGAGTTCCTGCTGGCGACGGCAGATGAGGTCTTCCTCGTAGCCAGGAGCAGCGCTGTGAGAGGCAAGGATGCGACCCCGTGAGGAGGCTTTCATGTGCGACAGCTCAGCACGGATCTCCTCTTGCCACGATGCCTACGCAAAATAAATTGACATTTATTCTACCTATTATTCCCATTAATATGTAACTATGTTAGCTACAGTAATTAATGTCTATGTTGCCAGATTGATCTTGACTTGTATTTGAACGTATCACGCCTGCTCTATCAATTTGTATTGCTTACAACCCAGCATAAGAGAAGGATGTGATTGTACGCACGTTGAGTATCAGTTGATGGCCATTCAAACGTTTTTATGAAAATTGTAAATTTAATAAAACATTACCTTTCACACTGTCAGAATATCGGTCTCAAACAACACAGTCCTCTCTGACCTCATCAAAAACTCTCCGCTGTCTACAAATGAGGACAGACGAGTAACTGGGACGGATACTTCGAAATGTAAAACATGGAATAATTAATAGAACTGTGTCTGCTAAACACTAAGAACGGGAATGTTACCCGTGAAACCATGATAGGCTAAGAAAATATACGATTGTTGTACAGCAATGAGATGTAATTTTTCGCATTGATGTCGAATAATAAAGTGAATCTTAATGCGCCCAATAATATTGTCAGTGATCATAAACAAATTATCTGCTATAGTAATATAACAACTGATGTAATAAAACAACAATACAAACATAGACTATCCTCTTTATTGTGTAATCGGAATTCGTTCTTGTGCTCATGTGCTTAATGTAATAGATAGATGTTAGTGTTTGAGGCACTTGCTAATGACCAAAGTAATCGACATTTAATTAGAGATAAAATCAGTGTCAATAGAATACTTTACATCTTTCTGACATCAGAAAGCTACCTCGTTTATTGTCTGAATGATCGTTGATATCTTGTGGCCTGATAGCACAAACTGAAGGCACACATTTACCTACGTAGTGTCCCTATCAACAGAAAATTTTACATCCTTTGGAAATTTAAAGAAACCTTCGCTGAGTTCAGTTTTTAAACGAGCAGTAAGTTTTAGTGAACTAACTAGCTGTGCACACCTGAGTTTGGAAGTAGTCCTCAGGAGTTTTGGTGACGATCTCGACGACGGCGATGTCGAGGTGCATGAGAATGTGCTTGAAGGACGGGCGGTGTCGTGACTCAGGGTTCCAGCACATCTGTACGATAAGCCTGCAACACAATCGTCAGTATTAAATGGTCGTAATTAACTGAATAGACCCGATTGATTAATTGAACTAATTGTTGACACACACATTCTCGTACCGTTGACTTCTCTTTTCCTAGTGGCACGGTACACTATCCCCTCGTCTGTAAAATAAGTGTATATGACGTGATATATTTATAAAATTAACTACTTTCACATATTCTTCAAGGAACATGATGAAAACTACTGAACAAAATTTGTAAAACATGCGGGATGAAACAAAATTTGCTAATTGTTTGGACATTGCAAATATTTTTTCCTTCGGTGAAGAAAAGAGAAAACGAATTTTAATCCAGAAAAAATTGTAAGATAAATATAATGAAATTTTCAACTACACAACCGCTGAAATGAAGAGACATACGTATAAGTCAGACATCTTTTTACTATAAAATAATATGGAACTGCACCTGTATATTATAGTCTAATTAAAGTCGATACGAATTTTAACACAGTTCATCTGAAATAAGATTTAAACTGCTTCATAGGCGTCGGTAGGTTTAAGATTAAATAATATCAATCAAATTAAAATGGTTAAAACAAGTACCATAGACTCAATTCCAACATTAGGAATCAATATATTCTTGAGGAGCTCATTGATGCATGCGCAATAATTTTATAACGCTTTAATTTTCAATCGAAGTCGACCACTCGAATCATAGAACGTTTTAATGAAACATTTAGGGGACAGCGACACTATTGTTTACGTCACCCTGATGCCTCATGAATTATGAACATGAAACGATTTTGCTTCAAAGGTTATTCAAAGTTGAAACTCTTACAGCAGCGTCTAAACTTGAATTAAGTTCTTTTAAGCAAAGAGTTTCTGCTCCAATTTGTAAAACCCGCGACTAAGATTACTTCAACTTCTAGCATAACAGTTTAACGGCTGTAAAATATGCGCTGGAGAGACATTCGAGACATAATACACTCAAACGTTTCAAAAATTATCTCTTGAACAAAGCCTGGAAAGGAACCATGTTAACTAGATTGGGAAAACAAATAATATTCAAGTCGCTCACTTGAAGCCGTCAGGACAAGAGTTGGGGATAGGCAAGTGGAGGGAGTTGCTGCCCACGCCGTAGATGATGGCCGAGTTGTCTACCTCACGGTACGGGATCTCACCCGTTAGAAGCTCCCACAGCACAACGCCAAATGACCTGAGCACCCCAGTAGTGCCTCATATAAATGATTATAGTAGTAATTATATTTGTCATACAATGATTATCATAACAATAATTCAATGAAAGTCGTCTGCGCTTTCAGATCAAGAAAAAGTTATATTGAAAACCTTATTCAAGAAAAATTATATCGAAAAGTTAAATCAAAAACTCAATAAGAGAGACGAAAACTATTGTATTTTGGATGTCCTGTAAAATTGCTGTAGGTTTACATCCACAATACAAGGACAACTGTATTACGATACGTTATTCAAAATTTCCAATGCAAATGAGCTAATACAATAAAACGAAAGTAATTAATAGTATATTTATTATTATCATTATAAGACACATATTTATCTAAAGAACATTTTTTCGACTTCGATGAAAAATATTCCATTGTCAGTGAAGAAAACTTACGTTTTCATGATGAGTAAACTCTAAAGAAATGGAAAAAGACCGTAGAATAAGGAGAAAAATTGTTCAAAGAAGATCCACCTCACCTTTTCTACAACTGTTGAATTACCCTAACTCTCGAGGAGTTGGTGGAAAAGTAACTTTGAGTACTTATATGCCAGACCCGTTTTTAAAGCAACTACCGTTTTGAAATTCCTATGCTGCAGCATTTGGGGCGTGCGCGCAGTGTACCGAATTTGTTGGCAAGCCACAGAACCCAGTAGAGTCATTCAGGGTATTTACGTTTGTTTATGAGTATTTGAAATGCCTCCTCCAAATGAGAAACCCACCGACAGTAAAACACGCGCTGTAATTCATTTTCTTAATGCTAAGGGCACGGAAGCGGTTGAAATTCATCGTCAGATCAGTGGAGTGTTTGGAGAAAATATTTTGAGCGATGGGATGGTGAGGAAATGGGTGAAAGCTTTTGAAGATGGTCGCACGAATGTGCATGATGAGGAACGAAGTGGGAAACCTTCAGTCATTATTGACAATTTGGAGTAGAAAGTTGATGAAAAAGTGGGAGAGAACATACGCCCAGTGACTACTACTTGTTCGAGCATTTGAATCATCTGCGTGGGCAGCGCCACGACAACCATGAAGATGTCAACACGACCGTGTTGCAATGGTTCTCTAATCTGGTAGCAAATTTTTACGGGTATGGTATTCAAAAACTAGTTGGACGATAAGCGCCTTAATATTAGTGGAAAGTTGCTCAGACACGTCTACTTTTTGGCTCTATGTTAAAACGGTACTTACTTCAAACACACAGCTAATATTATATTATAGGTTGAGTTGCAAGTGATTTTTGTTAATTAAAATAAACATGTGACAATTTATTTCTAACTTCTTTTAACTCGAACTGTAAATTGCCTGTTTGAAAAGGCGTTCCATCAGCAGTAAATAGGTCTACAGTACAATTTAGATCAGAATTTACAATAGAAAAGTTACACAGCGTATATTGTGAAATCAGAGCGGTATTATCCATCTCCATTTTCTAAATAGCAGTCATACGTGAAATATAAACATCCTGGCATCAGAATATGTAATAGTTCTATTGCAAAGTCTATATCGCATTATCGACTCTCAGAAACGTTTCATGACAGCTATGGAAATATACTCAAGCTCCAGCTGGGGATTCATGCACCCAAGGTAGGGAACTTTGGCACTACAGTCTCCGTGCACAAAGAATTGACCCAGCATTGGCCTTAAGTTCCGCTTGCTCTTTAAAGCCTCGCAACTGACCAGATGTCGACTTTCTCGCTGCAAGGCTCGTTCCTGATAACTTCAGGCGCCATCCAAGCGAGCGTGCCGGCAAAGCTCATGATGGCGCTCACGTCGTTCCACTCACGGCTGGTTCCGAAGTCGCTGATCTTGACCCGCTGCTGGTCCCCGATCAGCACGCTGGGTTACAAGGGCATGTTGAGTTCAGTTAGGCATGACGAGCTCACTAAAGGAAATTTTGGAACACAACCTTAACTCACACAGGTCGTTGATACATGTTCACTAATCAACTTTCTTAATTTTCATCCAATATTTTTTCACGGATGACAAAACAGAGAAGGTCTACTCATCAATTATGAATACTCACAGGAGGGTCTACTCATCAATTATGAATATCATAAATTTGGTGCATTATAGACTTAAAGACAAAACGAAATCACTGAGTGCAAATTTATCTTCTATATTGAAATATTTGTTTCATTATAGATTTTAAACTTTATTTAAATTTCCGCTCTCGTTCAAATCAGAAGCCATTGGATCTTTTTCCCATTCACTATGCATTGTCTTGAATCTGAAGTTTACACAGAATTTAGAATAAAATAGTGGAAAATGTTATAGATAATCAACATATTTATAAATAGATCCAGGTATTTATCAGATTTACATGAAAGTACGGATCTATCTTCGTACGAAAAGCGAATTTTCGATGTTTGCGTCCATTCGAGGTTTTCAAAATCAATTTGAATGATGATATTGAGTTTCCTGCTCAAAACGCACATCAAGCGAAGATAAATTGAATGTATCAATTTATATCTTCATTTGATTGCTCTCCTCACTTAGGACTTTTGAGATCTCGGTGGATGATGCGATGCAAGTGAAGGTAGTTCATGCCCTGCGCGATTTGTTTGGCCCAGCTGGCGACTAGCTGCGGAGGGATCTTGTGCCCGTTCTTGATGAGGTTGAAGAGCGGCCCGAATGGGCAGTACTCCATCACGATGCAGTACACCGGTGGAGTTGTGCACACGCCTCTGGTTCGGGGTAACAGAGATGGTGAAAACATCTAAAGAAAGACAAGAGAAAGGTCGTACATTCATTTAAACATAAATGAAACAAAAGCTGTCATGTAATGTGTAGATTACCAAATGAATAGCAATATGCAAGTAAGAGGTGAAGCTGCGAATGTAATTAAAGATAAATCCTACTTCATAATAAAAGTAGACTAAAATACTCTATAACATACATTTTATCAGAATGCAAATCAAAGTACATTAAATCATAAGATTATTACGAGAAAGAACTTCCTCTGCTGAAAATAAAGCGACGAAGTTCAGACTAAACATTACCGTATGCTTCATATACAGTTTGCTGTGTTACACTATAGTCTCATTTCACCAATGAAAGAAAATCAACATGATAAAAAGAAATCGTATTGAAGTACTTGAAGTCCTCGGAACAGGACCTCTAAAGATTTTGTTTATCGCATTCCTGAATACGTCGGGTGACGTGAGAGAGATTTCCATGTGGTTACAACGTGCCACTTTAGTTTTTGAATTCAGAAATAACCCAATAAACAACTTGATGAAGAAATAAGGATCAAAAGATGCCAAAAACAGCCAGAATCATGAACGACGTATTTTTTTAATGTCAGAAGGCTTTGGATTACTCTAAAGATATTTCATTTCATCTCAGATTAAGTGTCAATCATTTTGGTAATTAGCAATCACCTCAACTACGAAAACATCCACAACACGTTGAATGTCAAGAAGACCAGAAAGAGATATTCTATAGGTTTGTTCATGGTGGCCTCTTTGGCTTGCAGAGGAGCTAACAAAACAGAAGCGGTAAAAAGCACAGCTGGGCACCGTCGTCCTGATGATGTCCTTGCCGAGAGAAAACAAGCGCTCCACTGCGACAGTTCTTGGTATGGCCGTTTGCATCTCAAGAAGAAGATGATGATGATAAGTTATTGGAATGGTTAAAAAACCTCAAATTGACTATCCCAGACTCTTCCTCTGGTCTGCATGTATCGGCTATTATCGGCTATTAGTAAAAAGTGAGCGACAAAAACTGTATTTATGGACCCCAGTTCACATAACAGAACTCTTTTGTCCTAAATACTTATATCATTAGAGCATAAAATCAGTGACAGTTAATATAATAGAAGGTTCTTAAAACTCTCCTGCTCTTAACTGAACAAAGTTAATGAGAATAATCAAGAATATATTGTGAGCACAAAACGCATAGACGCTCATATGTACATCAATGACATTAAAATTGAAGCAAATTAATCAACACATTAAAGTGTGTTGGCGCATAATTTTCAGTACACCCGCGTTATCATCCGACATTGACAAGTAAACTACCCCACATTCCAAACACTCGCGCACTTCAGAGACCAATTGTACACATTTTTTAAAGTTTGACAACCACCAAGTCATGCTTTTTCTAGCTCGCACCTGTGCAACAGCCATCACAGCTAGGGCACCTGCGCCCAGCAAAGGTAGCTATGCTCAGTTGTGAAGCCATTTAATGAAACTTCATCTGGGACAGTGTTTTTGCTGCAGAAACTCATAAATTGGCAATGTTTTGTCTCCCTGGGATAAAATACTGGGACTGGGTGAGTGATAATACCCAAAAGAAGCGACAGGTCCATGAACAAAGAATTTCCTAAACCATTGCAGAGCTCGTTCATCGCAGTATAGAAAATGAAGGCGAAGAGAGTCATGAAGTAAAGGTGAAATTGAACAGTTAAAAGAACGCACCAGCAAAATAACTACAAAGCTCTGTGAAAGTCAATAAATTATGGAACAGCACAAGGCCATAGGGCGCATTTGAGGGCAAGTTTTGAGCCCCGCGACGCAGCCTTGCTCTCACACCGTCTCATCAGGCCTGGCTGTCTCACGCAATGCCTGGTTACACTAAAATACCCGATGCATAATCACCATCCTAACGTCTGCTCTACTGCTAACAATGTCCTGACTCTCATTATATTTTATAATCAGCAGTAAAAATAGCTTTACTCCGATGAATAGTTGACAATAAACGTAAAAAGTACCTCTTGAGTTTAGCACGAGAAGGGAAAAGAACAGCGACTATTTTCGTTATCATGAATAACAGAGATGAATAGCGCTCTAAAATTAGCACCTCGGCTGTAAACCTTCCATATCAAGTCATGGTAATGATCAACTCCAGTTCAATTGAGGAAATTTTTCACCGAGTGCAAAGGACCAAACCAGACGCAATGACAGACCAGTATTCGCACATAAACAGTTGACTTGAACTTGACAAACACATAACAGTTAGATTTGAAGTACAAATACATTCACTCACTTGAACCTGACGATGTTAGCATGGTTTAGCTTCCTGAGGTGGTTGATCTCTGTCTCCTGCTTGTCCTTGACCTTCTTGACGGCAACGAGGGCGCCCCTAAGACGCCCCCTGAACACGGCGCCCTGGGCCCCCGATCCCAGCCACTCCAAGTCTCCGATATCCTCGAACGGGATACTCCAGTCGCCCTCTGCCACGCCACAAGCCATGTTTGTGTTTGGTAGCGATGCAATTGTATTGAGTAGTCTTAATATCCCGGGCAAACTGAACCTCATGTAACTATTCTAACAATTCTCTAATAATATTTCATACATAATGATTGTTATAAAGTAGATCAGAATTTTTTCACTCTTACAGGCTTCTTTTGATATTTCTAATTTTTCTGAGAGGCGCTTTTTATAAACAGAATGCAATTTTCTCAATAAAATTTACTCTTTTATAAGCTATTAAATTTTAGCAATAAATTTTGAATAAAACTAGAATAATTTTCAGCAACTGTTATATGTTTTAAACATCACAATGAAGCACGAAATTATGAAATTTAACTTTCTTTTCTACCTGAATCACCCAAGAACTAAAAGGTTTCGGTAGGAGAAGAAATAACAAAAGTTCCAATCGAAAACACGTTTTTTTTCTAATGCTCCTCAGAGCGAAACAAAATTAACTGCTCTGCAGCACTCATGTTCCTTTAAAAGAAACAACTACAACATTCATCATTGCCTTCAAGCTCCTTAGGTAGAAATCATCAGGACTCACCATCGCATTCTGGAAGATAGGGTCTTAGAACAACTCATCATCTTCCTCAGGTCCATCAAGAAGAAAATTTTAGCACTCACCATTTCCTTCAGGCTTCTCAGGAAGGGCGACGGAGGTTTTGCCAATGATACCCCAGACGGGCTTCAGGCAACCCATGATGCCTTCGAACCAGTGCTGCTTGTTGTTGCCTGGCATAGCTGGAGGAGTGTCTGGAGAGGTATCGCATTTGCTCACCAGTTCCAGCCTGCTGTCCGCAACCTTCACAATAGAAAAGTAAGCCATTAAGTCCCACGCTACACTCTCTAGTACACGGGTTCTCAACCTGGGGTTCGCAAACCCTCAGAGGTTGACAGAAAGGTTTCCAGAGGTACTTGGATGGGTGACAAAAGTCTGCTTAATAAAGTCATTAAACATTGAAATTATTTGATAATATCCTTTGTAGTATCATTATATATTTAGCTAGTCGATATATTACAATTTCATTTGGTGTCAGCTTACTGGAGGTTTGGGTTGATGTTCGTATAACTCGGGGGTACTTAATGGGAAAAAGGTTGAAAACCCTGCTCTAGCATAAACATTCGGACTAGTTGTCAACAAGACAGTTCTTCAGGAGATCCAACACAGTGCTTCTCATCCTTTTTTGGACCATGCTTCACCTGATCACTTTTATGATCCTGATGCTTCAAGAGTAATAATAAGCCTCTACACATCCTCTGCTTTGCTATAAAATTACTATTAAAAAATGTCGTCCATCTTTCTGTTAACAGTATTGAGTTTACATAGTAGCATAGTTTTCAAATCGTTACCTTCTTCTAAAACGGTTCTAAGACTGCTGGTATTGATAATTTAAATAAACCTTCCCCTGTAATACAATTTTCTCTGGATTTTGCATTGAGGGGAAAAATTTATATCTAGCGTCAAGAATACGATTTAAAGTAATATTTTGGGAAGTGAAAATATACTTTTGTAAATTAATTTTCACTTCTGCTAGCATGAAATATGTACATGCAGAATTAAAGACACGTAAGTTATCGCAAAAATGAAACCACATTACACAATAAAACGCACAACAGTCAAATAAATAAAATATTAACTATAACAAATGCTTAAACCAATGCCGATTAATTTTCAAAGCATACAAAGACAGTTACACTATTCAAAAGTGATGACGCAATGTACACACCGTAGGAGCACTAACAACAGAAAGCTATTACAAGAATCAAAATTGACGCAACATCGTATAAGTTTGTCTCACGTTTAGGACTTATTCATTAGTTCCTTCCCTCATTAGTTAATTCAATAATTTGATCCTGAAAGTCATTTTCTGGGTCTCATGTACATACACACAACTATTTTTATGCATGCGTACTGTACGTATATCATAGGTATTAATGCGCACACACGCACACACACACACTCAAACTCGTACTTCCATATGAGAAACAATTCACTTATAATAACTCATTTTCGAATTGCATCTTAAAAATTAAACTAACCTATTTTTGGTCTATAAGCCTAACGTTGAGGAATTGATGTTTTCTATACAATTTGTTAGCGGTAGTCTTAGACCTCACAAAGCCAATTTTCAAATTTAAAATAATTGACACAGTGAGGTCTAGCAATCGATCATTCACTCTTTTCCTATTCTCCCTACTGTACACCGAGCTAGGTAGGCTATTCTCAAGGTTCTTCTTTACTCGCACGTATCAGTCCAAATTACATTGAGCGAACTTGATCTTTTTTATAAAGAAACTTTAACTCAGTTAATTGAAGTCGAACTACCATAGAAGTTCACACTGTCAGCATTACACGTTCTCTTGACAAGCCGGCCACGAGAATGTCATCAAAATGCAAACACATCACAAAACACGGCAACAATGACGCAATTAGGATGTGGTCGTTCTGTAGCGCTGCTCATGGGTTTAATATTAAAGATAGACAAGCTATTTAACACAACCCGTAGTATCGTTATTCACCAAAAAAAATGAGCTTACCTGTGGAAGGCGTTCTTTGCAAAAGTTCTTTGGCATTTCTCAATGATGCTCACGAAGAGCGAACACACAATTTTTTCGTAATAAAATAAGGGATCACAATACATTTCAAAAAGGCTGAAACTGATCTTTCCAGAAGCTATTAAACTTAATTTTACATTAAATAATCATAATGGTACACACCTTGACGTCATACGGAGCACTGGAGGGTCGTTGTGTGGTGAGTGTGCCCGTGGAGTTGTTGACGTGGGGAGGAGCGTTGCCGTTAGGTGGCAGCAGCAACGACTGGATGTCTTCGTCCGAGTGTGGATGTGGAGAAGTGATGCCTTGATCTCGTGTAGTTCCAGGCAGACCTGTGGGACTGGTGGAGCCTCCTCTCATCGTGTAGTCCTCCTCCATGCGCAACATGCTGAAACAAAACAGCACAACTTGAACTTTCTGCATTTGCGGTTTCAAAGAACTGAAATGACCCACCTGAAGTGTCGGAAATATTTAGGGAAACAATTTATATACACGAAAAACGTAAAGAAAACATGAACAACTCTTACCTAATTCTAATATAGTGTTATTATCTTGCGTTTTACTGTGCGAATCTACTTACCCTGACATTTTTCTCTTCCTGAGCCCAAGGCGCTCAGCCACGCTAGGACACTGAGAGCACCGCATATTGGTGCGCACACTACCTACCCGTCACAGCTCACAGACAATATTGAGCACTTGCTTTACATTAATTTAATCCTCAGTGAGCCTGCAACGAATCTGAAAATTTTAGAGAAGACGCTCCTTAACTTTTCTTTCAAAAATTATAATAATTTTCAAAAACATGACACGACGTCATCGATTAAATTCGAAACTTTCAAAAATCAAGAGTTTCATCAAAACTAGATACAAAATTCTCTTCAAAAGGCTTGCACACATAAAACAATTGAACACATACATAATTCAGCCACTTTTGACGGGTGCAAGTGCTTTTCTAGGTGTTCGTTCGTCACTCGTACCCCCCACACACCGCCATGCACACGGTGATTTAACTTCTGCACAGCTGTCACAAGTTAGCGGTTTTTCTACCATTCTATTCACTTTTTGAAATCTTATTCCATTTGGGAATTGAATCTCGATGAGCTATTAAAATACCTTGAGTAATGGGTAAATTTTCGAACCATAGAAGAATGCTCGCCATCATTATCTCGATAACTGGAATATACATGTAGACAAAAATAGTATTGCACCAATCAGACGTGCAGCAAGACAGAGGACAGGCACGAAGTGTTGAACATACCCAGTGTCTACAGTTTCATGAGGTAGTGTACAAAGTGAAGTTTGCAAAACAGTAGATACGCTACCACTGTAGCTTATAGTAGATAAAATTATGAAGTGAAGAAATGCGTCTAAAACATCATGGTCAGAAAGAACTCATTGAAAATCCTACCACACGTTAATAAATCAATGGAATTTACCAATTGTGTAGTCTCATTAAATTGTTCAATTTACGTAAGTACAATGAAACTACATTTTTCTATCTGGAATATATGAAGCTAGAATTCATGAATCAATGAAGACCGCTCACAAACAATTAAGACGTAATAATTAAATTAACCAAATATCTTATTCTTCAACCACCAGGCTGGCATATAAAGGAGGCTTTCGTATGAAAATCCACACAATTATTTAGCTGCTTCCAGCTCTGGCTGAGGCTAAGAGAGCAATGAAGCAGTGCTGAAGTCTCACTAATAGCGGTCGCGGCACGCAAGCGCGGCTGCCTGGAATGGTGGGCCGTCCAGACTAGAGGGCAAACGCATACAGACTGCAGGGTCACTTCCGTTGCATTGCACACTTCAACTGCACACCGACTCGAACAAAATGTTTTACGTCAAATCTTTCAGAAGTAAAAACTACTTAAGTTAACATTTACGCATATTAGCAAAATAAACAACCATTTTCCTCTTGAATTCTCACAGCAAGTAAGATACCAAGAACCTAGTTGATAGATACTTTCACGGTGTCACCACCACCATAAGCAACCATCAGTATGACCTCTTGTTACGAAATGACGAGAATTGACATCACAAATCATTTTTAGCTGAGAAGGTTTACCAAAAAACCAGCCATAGATGAAAGCATTCCCTCCTCAATGACTGGAAACTATCTCACAGAAATAAACCCATTCCATTCACATGCGATCATACGAGGACAAAAGACGAAGAAACTCATATAGATACTTCATAATTCAGTCATAACTTCTCATGGCCCTTACTTAAAGTGTCTTCATAAACAGAGCTGTGGGTTATAATGTCCATATTAAAAGTTTATCAATCGAAGAGGTGGCTGCCATTCCTAGAAGGAGAAGCTAGAAGCGGAAGTTGGGCGGCAGTTCCGGGTGCGGGCAGCGGGTAACTCGCTCCAATATGCAAAGGTCAGGCAGTACTTCCGGCATCACAGTATTTTAGCAATAAAAGCGCCTTCCATAGAACCAGTCATGATCTCACCTCCAAAATTATGAAAGAAATAATTGGTTTAAGAGAGAGGTATAAAGGAACAATCATTCGAATATAAGGTTCTACAACAAACCCAAAAAAGTTACGTAGTACCTTGTTATAAACTCGGAGTCACAATTCTAACACCAGCAGCGTTCTGGTATACCACATTATTAGTGTATATGCAGGGTATCCAGCAGAAAACGGTCCGAAAAGAAAATGAAGTAACTCAAGAAGTATTACTCAAAAGAAAAAACAATACACCATTCAGAAGATAAAAATGCAAACAATTAGTAATCTGTGTTCATGATACAACGATTATTGATGAATTCGATTACAATTTTCTCATGGCTTCTCACAATGTATGAGAAGAGATCATTTCTCGTTTAACACAAGGCAATACTTCAAGTACGGTAGAACTAATCATGGCTCGGAGTTTTCCAGAACACATCATTGATGATCGGATGGATTTCATTGATGGCATAGGAAGATATTTAAGAAGAATCTGCTCCCAAGTGAAAAAAGTTCAATGGGCAGCTCAAATAGACATTCCAGTAAGATAAGGATCCGAACCATAAGGCGAAATTTATAACAGAACTAGACAATTCCCGTCCACGATTTAGATTTGACTAATTTAAAATTATTATAAAAACGAATGTATCAAAGATTTAAGACAAATTATTATGTTTTATTGTGAATGCTGATGTACGCTGTTAAATCTGAACGTGCATAAGACAATCAGACAATGCACAGACGTGCATAAGACGATCGTAGAGGCGGGAACAAGGTGGAGCACAAACGGTGGAACTGTGTGACAAGTTAGTACCTTCCAGCACCGCCCTTTACGAGCTGCTTACTGCCTTCTCAAG
The DNA here is from genome assembly GCA_006783055.1 of Trinorchestia longiramus. Taxonomy (NCBI): domain Eukaryota; kingdom Metazoa; phylum Arthropoda; class Malacostraca; order Amphipoda; family Talitridae; genus Trinorchestia; species Trinorchestia longiramus. The sequence goes on from VCRD01001739.1 coordinate 65,668, forward strand.
ACTGACGTCGCTGAGGGAACTGGTCGATTGTGTTTCTGAGAACAGCGGCGTCTTGTTGCAGTGCGTGTACTGCTGTGCTACACGCAGCGTATGCTCACTGACTCACTTATGAACTCACCGATAAAGTAAAGCTTAATTGCAGATAAAAGTATGTTATTGAAAGCACATCAAATACATTCATAATCGCTCACGAATAAATATCGATAAAGACTTGTAAACAAATGTTCACAACGAAGTATGTATTACCAAATCATTAATATAGTTTTCAAACAAATGTTTAGAAACGTTTACATAACGAATGTTGAATAATGGTTTACAAACAAGAGTGCAAAATTTCATCTTAGAATTTCTATTATTACTACTGCACAAATATTTAGAGTGAATTATAATGAACTGCACAGATGTGTAAATACTCGAGAAGTTGTTAAATCTAAAGACTATTTGTCCTACCTGATTGAAGTTTAACTTGCCTATTTTGATAGCAACTGACAATGCTAATATAATTAATTTAAGGACTAATAAATAACAATTTGTGAAGCACTCACAACTCGAAAATATTTGAAGTAATAAAAAAGGAATCTTTGAAAGTAAGCCACTACAATTTCTTGAATAAACCAGAATTCCTTAACATAATCTTTAACCTACGGACGTTACGCTCACGATTTCATTTACTTGCACTATGTATCATACTGTGTTCGTGACTGTCGAACGAGCACACTTAAAGCGTTACAAATTTGAATTGAATCAATTTTAATCCATCAGCTTCGCCAAGCTCACCAAAAGACTGAAATAAAGTGGTTCCCTTATTCCTTACCTCACGAACATGGTACAGTAAAATTACTTTCTTGTTCATGTCAGACCACAGATTCGCAATCGTTCTAGATTGCGATCAAACGACCACAGATCAAAACGACATGAAAAATTCTATGGTGAATATTTAATTTACAGCCGGTATAGATTGTGAAAGAAGTTCTACGGTCGCATATTCCAGTACAAAAATAAACTCATGCAGGTCCAGTTTAGAGAAAATAAAAAAAACAGAATTAATCGTTGTGACGCAATAATAGTAAATGAACGATATCTATTAAACGAGCTTCAAAGCACTGCTTCTGAGATCATTAAACAGCTTTTCCCACTGTCTAAAGTGAACGACTTACCCAATGATAGTATAACTAAATGGACAACAAAAACCTGACTAAGTGAAGAACCGGTAGGGACATGTCAAAAACATATTCATTTAAACACAAACAATCGAACGAGTTGGATTTTATGTTTAGTTTTTTAGTTTTATTCAACAGTCACACACCTTGAAACATCTGAGAAAATAGAAATAAACTCCCATTCTTCCGACCAAATAAGGAGCATCGCTATTTCAAAGCAACTTATATTAGTAGAGCTGATCCAGCATTAAGAAAAAGCATTGACTACAAAAGAGACTAAAATATAATAAAAAATAAGCGCTAGCAATACTTAGCAAAGTTTTTTCGAGGCTTGTCACGCAACGGACAAGAACATTGAAATTTAAGTTCAAGTTATTACATGGAAACACAGTGGCATGAAGAATACCCCAGCACACTAATACCGTCAACTTCGCTTTATAATCAATTCTGATTCGATCTACTCGACTATTTATGCTTACTTCTTCTCTGTAGTCACTTTTTTATTTACTCTACTCGACTTTTTATGCTTACTACTTCGCCATAGTCACTGCTGACTTACTCTACTCGATTGTTTATGCTTACTAGAGATGTATGGGACAAATTTTGAATTTCAATATCCGCGAATGCGTATGTGGAATTTTTTTATATTGACCTAGACCTAGGAAAAATGAGTTTCAACCACAGATAATGAAGGATTTCTTCAATGAATGCAACTAATGAATGAAGTAGTGTAAAAATTTAGTGAGCGTATAAATGAAATTATGCACTGAACAATTATCACAGAAATAGCTTAAATTTAAAAGTAATCCTCATTGAGTGACTTAATTGTGTGTTATCAGGATGCAGGACGAGGATCCAACTCAAATACACCTCACCAAACTCATTTCCCAACCACCACCTATTCAGAAAAGGCTGCTACTTACTCACATATAATAATTGTAGGCAATTATTGGCAAGTTATATTTCAAAAACAGACAGAAGAATTACGACTGAGCATTGTGTGCCACAAAGGAGAGGATCTTCTGACATCTGTATGCGTTCCATTCTTTGATATTTGTCAACTAATGTGGTAGTTTCTTTGGTAATATCTGTTTGGAAAGTTCTTCAGTATCGCATTACATGTTCACTCTTGTCGAGTCTCTCCCCAGTCACAAGAACATATCAGTTTTCAAACTTATTTTATGCAATATACAAGCGCTACTAGATGTATTTATTAAACATAGCATACAGTTTAGTTGATTAGTTTCTAACTATCTACGAAATGAGAGGAAATATATCCTCTTTACTATTATTATGAATTATTCAAGACATTCACAAGACATCGTCATTTAACAGTACAGATGAGGATACACATATCACCTCAGATGCTCACTACTTGATTCTGATCGTCAAAACGTATTCTTTTACAATTACCATTTCCTCAAACATTTACATGATATTATTCATAGTTGACCACGTAAATAGAATATTGCGGCAACTCAGTCAAGGCATTCTATAGAAATCTGAAAAAGTGCCTGCAGATAATTTCAAACGCAATTGTGTTAGAATTAAAGACTATTCTCTCATTTGATTTTCAGTTGCCACATAAATATGACGGAAAAGCAACGCGTAGTTTTTCATTCTCGACTCTATTTCACTTTTATTAAACCTACAATTGGATTAGATCATTTTGTCACACTTTTGCATAAATCTATTTGAAAAAAATATTGCAATAGTTACTGAATGACTCATTTTCAGCTTATGCGGAATCTGCTGAAAAAGTTCGGATTTTTTCTAGTGAGACCATGTACTTCGGTATCAATTTATCCCTGAATAGTGGTGTGGATGATGATAAGAGCTGGACTAGGAGCTAAGTAATGGTGAGATTTTAAAGAATTCGTAACTATTTCTAGCAAATTTATAGTTTCAAGTAGTCCTCAACTGTGTTGAAGTACATATTTGTTGTAATGTTCTCTTTACTCGCCTGAATTATTCCAACACAATTTTTTACCTGGAACGCGAGTGTAAATAGACAATTTACATGTATTAAAAAATCAAGTACTTCTTTCTTACATACACGATTAGTTCAATAACATTTGTTTCAATAACATCAGAGCGTTTCTTTCATTTTGAGAACATATCTAAAGGCACATGCCTGACACCCTGATGTCGGTGTGTAGATTAGAGGGATTACCACCAGAGTTGTTTCATTCAGTTGTGGGCGGTGAGCTACTCGCGCCAATGTGCAGAGCTAAGCCAACACTTCTGGTATCAGTATCACAATATTTTAGCAACAAAGCTTCTTTCTATAGGAAGAGTCATGGTGTTACCTCTAAACTTAATAAAGCAATAATTGGTTTAAGAGAGAGGACGTCCTACATACCAATTTTATTGCATGCATTAGCATACAGTAGAAGTCTTTTTAACCGGCACCCATGGGACTTAGCAGTTGCCGGCTAATATCACCCAAGTAACCACAAACAATTCATAGACACGCTAGACATAAAAGGAAAACAATATCAATTGCTTGAAGCAGTTCAAAAACCATAATGAATAAATATATTAAGCTTACCCAGCGAGTGCCGGTTTAAAGGAATTCTATTGTATACTGTACATGCTTATAAAGAGATGCAGCTGACATTCAACGAAAAATGATTTCTAATGGCGTTCATTTCTGGAGAATGGATATGTTGTATTCCCACATGCTTCTATGCCCTAAATCAGTGTTTCTCAAAATGGTTCGTACCCCCTCCCCTAGGGTGTTGAGGAAATGGTAGGAGGGTACGCCTTGAATGGGGGGCGTATATTACTGTATAATATATAGTAATATAATCATTAGGGGGCGGTGGAAAATCTAATAGTGTCCTAAGGGGGCGGTGATTGAAAAAACTTTGTGAAACACTGCCCTAAACGGACCAAGCTTCTACTATCGATGAACACTAGCGACAGATCAGATACGTAGTAACAGTTGCAGCTCATTTTGACAGAATAATCCGACGATTATCTAAAGATCGTGCAATTTTAGGCTTTCAGCAGCAACAAATGTCAGTAAAAATGGCTCAGTCGATTAAAAATTACGCAATTTTTAAACAATAAAAAATTATAAAACAAACAAAACGCATGAACATAAACGTCAACCACAATCCAAAGTAAAAATTTTTCGCAAATATGCTTAATTGATTCAATTAAAAGTTGCTTCTATTGTGTTCTATTTCAAGTTGTGAATGATGAAACACAATAAATAATTGCAATGAAAATGGTTATTATTTCATTAGAATGATTCGGCCTTCTACCAGTTATTTATTTTTTATCCATTCTGGGCGGACTACTTCTGTTAACACGTGATGGCCATTCCTTTTAGAGTAGAATAGAATAAGGCAATAGAAACGAGCCTTTTGGCCCATTCTTGGTTCAATACCGAAGTCTCACGCCGTAACAATACCGAAGTCTCATGCCGTGAACTCCTCTGCATTTCCAGTGACAATTGTACCTAAAATATGTAATAGATGCATAAAACAACTCTGATGACGAAGTTGTCATATGCTTTCGTGTTTTTTCTAGTGGCTACGCAGATTTCAGATAGACACAGTTGAGAGCCACTGCTTGCAACCACGAGATGGCAAGAGTACGCATCGTACGCAATCATTTTCAAATTTTCTGTAAGCTAAGACCTACAAAAAAACTTGCACATTCGTACCCAATATCATAACCAGAGCATACAGCTGTAGCACAAGAACAGAACAGACTTGCTCTCTGCATGGCTCAGCTGCAGCACCCAAGTCTGGCATTGTGCAAGTGTGGCACACCTCTAATTTTCTACTTTGAAGCACCATACAGCATCTGTTGGTGACGAGTGCTGAACTAAAGCTTTGCAACTCCTGACTTTTAAACCACTGTTTCAAACAACCGCTCAAATGTACAGAAGTTCATCGTCTGACTGTCATCAGTAAGACATCATAATAGTCAGACATCGTCTATCTTGTGCAGGAACTCAATAAAATATTTACATCTTCAAAAGTAGTTTGAAAACATTTTATCCTTGTCAAAATATTCAAGAATTCAGTTAGAAAAATTTCTAAGATAATAGTAAACTCAAAGTGTTTTCTGACGTTCACGACTGAGGCTACTAATAACTATGAGGACAGCTTCATGCTGCATTATATCTCGATCTATCAAGTGAAGTAGAAAAAGAATAAGTTTTTTCTAGTTGTCCTTCTTTGTTAATAAGAGGTGGCTCATAAGAAAGCTTTTTTACGCGATAGATATTTATAATTAATTGCATAGTGACTAAATTTTTTTCTCAAACTTAACATTTTGAAGAGAGAAATGAGAGACAGAGCTATCAGGAAGGAGTAAGCATTACACGAAGTTAGTTTCATGGCAACGATGTACATGAGTGAAAGAAAGTATAAACACCTTATGCCTATAACGTGGGGACATAGAAAACACTGAAGAATATGACAAATTATCAACTTTCTAATATATATCAGGTTAAAACCAATGAATGTTCAATTTCAAGTCTACATCAAAAATAAAAACGGTTTAATAAATTTCAAAATAATGAACATAATTTCCGTCGTTTTTAGAGCCTCATCTTATCCGTGAACCAATTTTCAAGTTGTATGTTCATTCACTTTTTTATTTTAGACATAAAATAAAATACAAGCCATTTTCTACTTTTCCTCTTGAAGTCAACCTAAGACCGTACAAATGGTTCTATAATTGCATAACGAATAATTAAAAGGAACAAGGTGAGGAGCATATAAATAATGGAGCATTATTCCCTGAACGCGTTTTTTCCAGGCGACCTTCGGTGTATCCCGCTGTTTGAGGATGAGCGTTGCTGTCATGAAGGATGATTCCCTTTTCATTGATTAAAGAGGATCGCTTGAGATCTGAAGCGGTTACTTCAAGACAACATTGATTGCAGTAAAGATTAGCAGAAATTGACTAATTTTCAACAGCTTGTAATGGAGAATTCCTTCAATATTTCGTCATAACTTGAACATGAACTTCTTTGAATAATGTCCTATCGGTTTGTGAGCATGTTTCCTTGCTCAACCATTCTACGAAGAGCAGCATGTAACATGATGGTGAAGGATTCACTTGTAATCGCCAGTAAGAAGTCTGCCCAAAAATATCACCTAAGGGTACGATGAAACCAACGATCCGAAGCAATCAAACGCTGCTGCAGGTTCTCAGTGGACCGTTTGTCGGGAACACACTCTCCAACCATTGAAACCTTTCCCATTCTTTTCAATTGGAGAAGGATAATCGTATCGGTTACGTTCAATTAATTTGTAAATTCCCAATAGAAAGTGATAAAATTTTTAATAACAACGGTGTTCAACATAATTTCTTTTAAAAGACCTTTTTCCATTAGTCTTTCCAAATCTCTCTTTTGAGAACTTGAAAAGCACATCGAGCAACTTCTGTCTTACATTCCGTGGAAAGTTAAATACATATTTTTACAACTCCATTAACGATCTGAATGGACTTTTTGTTGGACTTTCACACAGTCATATCTTTACGAATCTCATTCAACAAAACCTCTCTTATGTATTCTTGAGATGGAATGAAGATAGCAGGGAATTAAGTTCAACACTACGAACAATGGTTTGCATGTAAAAGAACAAGACAGAATTACATACTGCAACACTTTTGAACCCTATATAAGGAGGCTCTACTCTAATAAATGAATCTAAAGCTTTAGTCGAAAACATCGAATAAAACTTTGACTCCAACCTGATGCAAAACAGCAAAAAATTTAAAAGTTAATTTTTCCTGAGAACGTGTTACGTAAAATAAGGTTCGCTTTGTACATGTAGCAGGCAACCTGAAGTAAAAGCTTATAGATGGGAAGTCACCATTTTTGTATACAAGCAAGAATAACAGAAGCGTTACAGATGCCCTAGCATGGCATGCCAAGCAAATAACACCTAATATCAATAAAATGAGTTTAACAAGTAGTATTTGCAAAACCACAGCAGCTAGCTTGTTTGCCAGGCACTGATGCTGCATAGGTTTCAGTTCTCTGTGTCTCCATAACGATGTGAAGAATATGTTACTTTAACTTTGATTTTAAACTTTATGAATCATCATTTTGTTGAAAAAGGAAAGCAAAAAATCTAATATGATGTGTTTCCAAGTTTCGTACAAGTGCCAGGCACAGCAGTCACTCAACCAAACAACTAATTATTTGGGCACCGTACTTCCAAACTCGACCTAATTGATAACAAGAGTGTTGGGTTATTATTTTTGCATAACAAGGGTACTAGGTAACTATGATTAGCATAACAAGGGTACTAGGTAACCATGATTAGCATAACAAGGGTACTAGGTAACTATGATTAGCATAACAAGGGTACTAGGTAATTATAACAGACGGGTAGTAACAGATGATATTTTGTTATGTTGTGTCATTGTATTGGACGTCACGACTTGTATGCAGAAACACAGAATCGACGAATGTTACTAGTTTTTGAAGCTCGTGGTCAATATTGCAGGTCAAATACATCGCACGAGCTTCCTTAAAGGAAAAGTGAGGTCAAGATATTGCTGCAAGATCTCCTTAGTTCCAAAACCTTCGAATATTTCAGTGCAGTCGTCCGCCTTCGCTGTACAGGGAGAGTTTAAGAAAGTCTGGACAAAAAATTAGTTGGACCATGAGGCACACATTTAGATGATTTTCTAATCATTCCAAACAACAAAAAAACATGCCGTGAAAAAATATGTCCATTAGCGTGTTCGTTGAGACCTAAAAAGATTTCAAGTCGCAGCTGCAGGTAGCTTTAGTGCCTGCGACGCACCACACAGCCTAAACTCTCGTGGCCTGGATACCTTGCGTGCTCCATCAGCCCTTCCTCACCCCCAACCTCTTTTGCTCTACCCTACAGGACGATGTCCACAAAACAAACTAAGACGTGATCTTATGAAAGAGCAGTTGAAAACAAAAAGAAGTTGCAGTAGAGAAACTAACCTGGGACTTCCAGTGGCTCGAAGAATAGTAACAGTGAATAACATTGACGCCCACGGAGCTTGTACTCTTGAGAAAAAGATTATCATCACAAACGCACAGCGTGCGTCTTCTTGAAAAACAAAACATAAAATAAACAACTATTGAGAGCAATTCGTTAAATTTTACTGAAGGGAAGAAAGAGCCATTGAAAGGTCGAGCACAGGAGGACGAAACTTCATTAGGCGGATGAATGCAGCAGCTGCAACAGCAGCAATACACCTAAAAATAGCTGGCGTACCTCCTCCTGAAGCCCTAGCTGATATCTACGGTCTACATGATTGCCACATCCAAGTGTACTGCATTCCAAATAATTGTGTTCAGAGCTTGTGTTCACCCTCAATAATCACATCATTGCACCTACTATATTAAGAGACTAATTGAATTGATTCAATTTCCTTGAAGAAAATACAAAATAATAACCATTAATTCTCAAGTTTTCTCCTACGGACTTATATTTCTCACGAGTTAACATCTGTAGATGATGTTTCTTGAAATAATTGACACGCAGACTTTTTATTTTTTCAAAAAATACCCGACACAATCAATGAAAGGCTTAAAAAATACTCATGATGACTGTTTCACACACTAGCATTTGATATTACGGTCCTCTGTGTGATAATTGTTAATAAAAACTCGCAACAAATTACGTTACATGCCTGCTTGAGTCGAACACAGTCATTGAAACACCACCATTGTTGAAAAAATGAGTGACGGACCTAGTGCCACCATCAGCCTTCATTAATCAGTGTTAACTATACCAGTAAAACGGGCGTACCTAACATAAACAATCTTCAACCCATTTGTCAAGCAGAATCCACTTCTACTTTTCAAGAAACAACGACGGGAACCGACCACTGCATAAAAACAAATCAATTTTTAGTGAAAAGAATCGCTGCAGAGTTAAACAAAAAATAAAGTGTTCTAATTATTTTGACCATCCCTTGCATCTCCGTGTAGCTAGTACAGATCTGATGACCAAGTCTGTGAGCTTCCCTAGTTTTCTAAGTAAGAAAGACTAGTGCACGAGACCGTACGCCGTTCAGACTAGTGCACGAAACCGTACGCCGTTAAGGCTAGTGCACGAGACGTACGCCGTTAAGACTAGTGCACGAGACCGTACGCCGTTAAGGCTAGTGCACGAGACCGTACGCCGTTAAGGCTAGTGCACGAGACCGTACGCCGTTAAGGCTAGTGCACGAGACCGTACGCCGTTTTCATCTCCCTAAGCCTACAACGGTAAACATTTGAAACTTGTGTTACCGAATTAAAAATACATATTACTTTTTTGAGTGGTTAATGATGAGTGGCAACCATCACAGCACTAAAAACTGAGCCAACAACAGCATGAAATTACAGGATCCACTAAGATCGAGAAAGCCAGGCGTGTTCAGCTTCCCCAGGCCCACACAAATTAGTTAGGCTCAGTAAACCCCATGCCTTCCAGCATGGGGCACCAGTCCCAACCTACCAGACAACAGCATGGCACCAGTTCGTAATCACTGTCAGATATGAAATAGATGTACTTAGCGTACATTTACTCTACTTCCCGTAAGGAGGTCGCGTAAAACAAGTAGAATTTATATGACATACGTCTGTTAAACAGGACAAACCTATGGAAAATTCCGATTTTCCACTTCTAAAGTGTTCTTCATAGATTAGAATCACGAGTATTATTTACATGTCACATGTGGTTAGAAAGGAAAAAATAAAATATTTTCTACATTTCTATCAAAATTTATTGCGTTCTCTACTCTAAATTGAAATCTCTGTAACTTATTCGAAACCATTAATTCACGGCTTCTATGTCGAGAACTAAGAAACTACTGTAACTGTGAGATCATAAGTGAGCTAAGTGTTTCAGAGAGACATTTTCGTTACAGGCTCGGCTTTTTTGGGTCATCTCAGGTACAAAAGCCATGCCTAAATAGCCTTCTCAGGTATGTGAGACCAATGACTCACCTCAGAAACACAAAATCTGCTTGATTTGTCCACAATGATAAAGAAGCGATGAAATTTGAAACTGAGGTACTCATATAATATGCGAGATTGAAGAGATATTGTTTAAATCATATGAGTGAAACTCTTCTACATCCTGCAGCTTGTTAAGAGAATTTTCCTTTAGTGCTGAACATGAAAGTATTAGCAGCTTTAGAAAGCCAAAATACCTTGATAAAAAGCAGGGAAAACAACAAAAACGAGATAAATTGAGAAACAGAAAGGGACGCCCTAGTTGAAAATGACCAGACAGATATCAACCAAAAACACGCCCATGTGTACAAGCCGTCAGTACACATCAGCCTGCCTAAGTTGTTCAATATTCCGCCTTGAAATACACATTTTGAAGTGATCACTCTAATGAAATAGGCTCTTTAGATCGTAGTATAGAGTTATGCTTCGACTCGATCGAATGTACGATTATCAACCTAATCCGCTCTCCATCACAATTACACACATTGTTAGGCTGCTGCACATGAAATGTCACATGCAAAATTTGTTATTTCAGTCTTTCATGCGTTTTATTCTTTTTGGTGGCAAGATAAAGCTGTAAAAGCCACTTCGTATTGCCAAGAAATTGATTGCTTGCACGGAAATTCGAAAAATACGCACACTGAGCTACTGAAAATGATGGCACAATTTTTGCTGCACAATTTTTAAGAAATTTATTCTGTCTGTAAATTTTACAAATTAGGTTCAACAGCTTTTGAAATTACTCACGAGTACTTAACAAAAACTGTTGCATTCGTTCCCATAAAAACACGTGAAAACTTCTCGATATATGAATCATATAATACTTGAAGAATTACATTACATTACACTTTACTAAAAAGTTAACGACCCTAAAGTAACAGGACAAATTACAGACACAAGCATTTTAAATCAAGATGCTTGAGTATTCTTGACAGCTTTTCGATCGTAGAAAAAAATCAAATCATTTATAGCTTGCAAATTCTGAGAAGATCTCCGTCACTACATCGAGTTCTGGAATCAATTGCAGTACTGGCGTCACTAGTCACTGCAGTACTGGCGTCACTAGTCACTGCAGTACTGGCGTCACTAGTCATTGCAGTACTGGCGTCACTAGTCACTGCAGTACTGGCATCACTAGTCACTGCAGTACTGGCGTCACTAGTCACTGCAATACTGGCGTCACTAGTCACTGCAGTACTGGCGTCACTAGTCACTGCAGTACTGGCGTCACTATTGACACGCAACAATGACGTTTACACATGGCTCACTCGACGGTCACGTCACTAGAGATGCTCTTCACGCTCCCCACACGCGCCTCCCCCACTGTTGGGAGCATGTATGAGACGAGTCCCCTAGCACAATATCATCAAAACATTACGATTTAATATCATATCAAACTTCTATTACTGTGATTTTTCTTAAATAGGTAAAACAGAAAGTAAACATTGTTTCCATGGGCAATGCAGATTTCCTCATTTCCCTGCTTTTAATACGTATATCTTCTTTGCGATCCCCAAATATTATGAAAAAAATAATGGCTCAGAATCCAGAAAATGTTGCATTTCCTCCAACTTCACGAATTTTAAAGACGCTGTGCTCGTCAGATTGCCAGCGCCTAAATTAACACGACAGTGGGGACCAGTCTTCAACTGAGCAGAGAAGCTATTTGGTCGTGAACGCTGCTCCACAAAGAACAGAGGTAACAATAGTGTGGTACCAACACTCATTAAGTTATCTCGTATGAATCAAAAACTTGGTCATGGTTGGTAAGTACATGTGTGAGCTGAGTGCAACACTAGATTTAACGTACACGTACACACGTTACATAACATAACAGCATACTCCATTGACGAATAAAATCTGAATAATGTATAGTTGATGGAAAAGACACACGTAAATTTTCAATAAAGTCAGTTTCTAGTGCAACACTAGACGCCGTAAAGTGTACTTCTGAACTATCAAAAAGTGTGAAAAAGCTTATCCATGCCTCATGTGAGGCTTCACTGCTGAGACTTGAATGCTTGCCTACCTAAAATTCAACTCGAGCATATCCCTGAACAAAACTTGGAGAATTTGAACAATTTTTTCAATATATTTTTACAAGGATATCAAAAGGAGTACAAAAGATATATCCATCGACATGAATTGATATTCTGAAACACACCAAAATTCCCAAATATGATGTAAATTTCCTCCTAAATCTTACACTAACTTTTTCGTAAGGTGCATTATAAAATAATTTGCACCTTAGGCACACCTGTACGGTTTCAATGAATCAAATCAGATCTCATTTTCTTGGTCCAGCATATGGAAGGGAAATGCTTGTTTCAAAAACACTTCCACCAAAAACACTGGTACAGCGTCAGAGATGATGAGTCCACAAGAACACCTGTACAAACAATGCAACCATTCACAGATCTCGGGACACGCAGGCTTCCACTACCTCTCACACCTGCAGCCAGTCCAGCACTGATTATTTCAATTTACCTGTAGGGCTCACTGACAACTGACAAGCTACGGTCAACAGACCTTCTGATGCATTCACTCAGAGAAAATTGAGAATTAAAATAAGAATGTGTGCTAGTGAGTTGTATGCTGAACCCTGGTGGATCTCGTACAGAAGTTAAACAGGAACCATCAGTTAGTTGGTGGCGAGTACAGCCAAGTACAGCTGGAAAAGTACCTGAAACTGAATCTTTTACCCACTTAAATTTCTGACATTTAGAGATATCTCACAAACAGATAGTTTGTGGAAATAAGACAGTCATTCAAAGTTCACGTTGGGGAAAATACCTACATAAGTTTCCTTGTAAATACGTTTAACGATACAAAGAAAGAACTATGAAATCTTATTAGGAACACACACATTTTTAATTAGTCCTACTGTCATTGTAGTAACAGAGAGCAGGCGCATGGGAGGAGTGCAGGTAACAAGCAGCGGGAAGGTAGGGGTCACAATACTACGCAGTCAACACCAGCAGTCAAGCGCTACATCTCACACAGAAATACTATCATTTCGAACGTGTGTACAGGTTTGCATCAGCAGTTCAGAGCTAAGGCTATGATAAAAACTAGAAGATATTTGAGAATTTATTCTCTCAACATACACATAATACTGAAATGCATTAGGCGTATAATGAATATGTTACGAGATTTTTTCCTAAATGGTGCAAATAAATATCCATCGGTGAAGTTAAACATGACGGTAAAACAAACGAAGCTTCTCAGAAATGTGAAGTTCATGAACGAAAGTCCTGACGGTTAGTCACTGAATCACAATTCGCATTCAATCTACACGTGCAGAGCAAACATTGAGCCAGCGAAGTGATGGAGCAGAAACTCGTGTGGCAGTGCAACCAGGCGATGCATTCTGAGCTCACGTCTAGCCAGTGTATCTGCGATCAAGACAACAGGTCTTTGTGGAGCAGTGTAGTATGAAAGGTCATGTCGACTCACTCACTGAATATGAACTGTATACAATTGTGCGCATGTCACAGTAATTAGAATTGTAGTACAATACACAAAATGTTTCATTACAGTATATTTAATCCTACTCCAAATAGTGAAACATGTATATCAATCACGTGTTTATATCATAATTATTTTTAGTATCAAAACGACTAGAGTAATAAAATGTAATATCTAAGAAAAAGAAATAACGAGTACCTAGGTTGGGGGATTTAAACGGGAAAGTTACTAGACCAGCGTTACTGTGATAAGGTCTGAATAGGCAAAACTTAAATGAATTGTTTAAAATTTCCTAGTAGGGAAGGATTACACAGTCGTAGTCGAGTGCACTCGCAAACTGAATTGAGAACATGAAATGTGATCAGTGGTCCCCAAGCATCGACTTTAACTTTCACGGACCTCAGTAGAAGTTGTTGCTCCAAAGTTGTTGACTCTCAAAATATTTTTGAGACGACTGTCAAAATATTTTTGTCTTTGAACATTATATTTTTACTACTTGACAATTGAGTCACGGGTCCTAGACTAATTCCGTAGAGAAAGAGTTGTCGGTTGCGGTTTATTTAGACACATGCAAGGGGCGAGCTGATATCTTCACAAAACGCAGTTTTTATTTTAGAAACTGATCAATTCTTTGCCAAACGGTTACACACTAAGTGCAGTAAATGAACATCGTACATTGTTTATATAATTTTTCTCGTTGAACATTCAGACGACTTATTGCTTTGGGAGCAACTGGAAGCCTACTGGAATAGGCCTCTCCCTAGAAACAGAACGACCGAGCAAGTCCCGCGTTGTGTCTGCAGTGCATCAGTACCAGCAAAACCAGCTAGAGACTTAGTCATGGCAAAGATGACCAATTAGAAAAGAGGTCTGCAGCACGGCAGTCTCAGCACAAACTTAGTGGTGTTTCAAGCGTGTTCGTGCGCTGTCGAATAGATTGACTGTCTTAAATGGGATGGCCCCTAAGTATGTTTTTCATACAAAGAATGATGGAAAAAACTCGCGTGTTGGGGGCCCGCATCACTCGGTTTATGAGGGCAGACATAGCAGATGTGAGGTATACTTCAAGATTGGTGTTTGAAAATAAGTATGTAAATTTAGGACTTTGCCGTAAATATCTCAGACTGAAATTTATCTGCCATTCTGTTATTTTGTGTTTGGTTTGATTGATTCTAGAGACATTGACAAGAAGCCTTCTATCCTGACTGCATTCTTCCTTCACTGATTTAAGCAAGGACCAATGATGCTTTTGGCTTCTATTTTCATGTGCACCGCGTACATAAAATGCAAAAAATATAGATTGTGTAATGAAAGTAGTGTATAAAACTGTTTGCTAACATAAAAAAGTTGATTCTGCACTCGGAAAAATGCATCATACAGCGAGGTGCTTCAGCTGAACATAGAATATTAGTGATCTCTGCGGGAATAGAAGCAATTATTTTAACGTTTCCAGCATTTGTGTGAATTCTCATTTGATGAAAGGAGGAAATTGTATTGGACCTCATGTATGTCCTCTGAATTATGTCGTGATGTATTATAATACGTTCGTGTACAGTGCCTCTGTGACCTGCATCATACTATAAATGATTCCATTCTGTAAAACTATCTTCCTAGTGTTGTCTGCAGAGGGATTCCTGCTCTAGTGGAACTAGATTTTTGGGTGTTGAACCCAGTGATGTATAAAAGGATGACCAAAACTGCTTGCTACCATCTTGTGTGTGTGTGTGTTGATTATACGTACGTGATCAGAAATGTAGTTGATTAGATACAGTACATATGTTTTGTGAGTTCTAAGTTGGGTTCATAGTAGTTATTACAAGTACATGCTCATTTCCCGTAGTTTGACCCGTTTTTTAGTTGTCTTTCAACTAGGAACTTGCGAAACGTGCATCATGGAAACGCAAGCGGTCACTGATGGTTTGACCGTGACGCGAAGCGAGGTCTATTTCACGCTATGATTTTGCTATAAGTAAAATACAGCAGCATCACGTCGAATAAATCAACATGGAGGACCATGAGTACTCCTGTGAGTCAAATAAGACCTGAAGAAACGAAACGTACATATTCCTCGCGTTACATATTGTGAAAGCGTAAAATTAGAAGCATAGATAGGAGTAAATACATAATCAAGGGAAAAGATATCCGTGTAAAATAAAACAGGCTTCATGCGATATTGTGACTACAAGAGATTTGTAATAAAAACATGTTCCCAGTTTTACTACAAGTATTATTGTCCAAAATTATCACGACTAAGTCCATGAAGAACTTCATGCATGTGCAGGCATTGTGTAAAGCTACTGTTTTACTGGAATAAGTAGTGTCAATCAACTAATTAATCATAATTAATTACAAATAGCCTTTAGCTGTGCTTATAAGGTAAATTACAGCAGCAGAGACGGCAAAATTTGAAGGCTGTGCAGTAAAGAAATTTAAGCTCTTTTGAATCCGCTTCTCATGTTTACACGCTTTACAATACTGAAAGAAGAATTGATAGAAGTTCTTTTAAACTTATTTTTAGGAGTTTTGTGGATAAAAACCAGCACGTGATCTGTACAAGAGAATAGTGAAGCCGACAATAGCACCAGCACAGAACTCAGCGTCCGTATACTAAGCCTACCGCATTCATACGAAGAAAATGTACGAAACATAGTTAGGTTAGGTTTGATATTAGTGATCTTTGTTGTTCCTCAGCTTTCTGCAAACACATTTGAACTGCTTACAAAGTTACAAAGCTAAATACAAGCAAAATGTAGCATACATCGTTAAGAACGATTCGTTCACATAAAAACTAAGAACTCTACAATAAATGCCCTTATCCTTGGTTAGCAATAGCTTTTGATGGAAGTGCTGGAAAGCAAGCAAAAAGAGTAAACTGACTTCTACAACATACCGGACAGAATTGTTCACTTGACATCTAGCAAGTGAAAAACCAGCGATATCGTCCTAACATATAAAGATATTTTGACTGAGTGATGGGACACCAAATTTATAAGTGCTAGAAAACATAACTGTTAGGGACCATCACTAAGGACTAAGTCGGTATAGTTAAGGTGCATAAATACAGAACCTAAAATTGGATTTTTATAGTTGCATTGCAACAAAAAATCTCAATAATTTCTTCACTTCTTCTCTCTCGTTTTTCTCAATTTAGAATTCTTAGGAAATTCATAGTTTATATACAAAATTCCCACGTGAGTTTAAGAGGTAATAGGATCAAATGAACTACAAAGACACGCGTCCCACCTAAAGAACTAGCAAACGAAAGAAAATTGTAAAAAAATTCATCAATAATAGTAATGTCATGCGAACCGTGTACAATGATTGAGAGGTGCGCATGATGTAATCGTAACTATTTCACAGTAATACTGAGAACGATGAATAAAAGCAGAGGTAACAGTATCATGAGCATTAAATCAAATATTAAAGCAATTGTGGAACATTAATCAGTTCCATGGAGTAACATGCATTCAAGAGATATTTTAGAAAGCGTCAGCTCAGGGTTACAACATCGTCCAACATTTGCAGGAGTGCAAGTACAAGAAGCGTACTATACTCAATATTTCATGCCGACTCACTAAAAGTTTGTTGCATGAACATTAGATATCACGCATTACGATAGTAAAGCATAAAAAAAGTATCTCACCTCTTTCTGAAGTCAATAGAGTCCGTGCTGCGTGCGACACATTGTATATATGATCACAAGAAAGCCGGCACACCAACGTATAATAACGAATTACAATGGCAAACACGAATTTATGAATGAAAAATGAGATACAGATTTTTAAGCATTCTCACAAGCTAATCAATGAACAGAAAAATATTCCTCGATGCAATGCACAATTATCTCTCTGTGTGACTGTGGGAAATAAAGAAGCACATCTGAGAGCCAGAAGATGTACGAATACGGAATTTGTGATTAGTTTATCCGGTCATCCCAGACGAAACACCGTTCTTGATAGTAGATGTTGAAGAAATAAAAATATAATTAAGATACAAATGCGCCATCCTCCATGTGTGAATGCAGTTGCTTCCACAGCTTTGTTTAGTGATGAAAGTTCTGAATTGGGAAAGATAGAAAAAAAGCAGTTCCAGAGGAATATTATCCTTACGTTTATTATGGATTTAATTATAAAAATATTTAATAGAAATTTCACGAATTCCCGTTTATGTATTGAGATGAAAAAATTTGCATGAGTGATTGGGGCAAGGAAACATTAGCGTTGTGACAGTAAAGTGAAAGAACAGTTGAGAGACACTCTACCTTGTGATGAATGCATCCTCCTTGTCTGATGGTAGCTGGTGTTGCAGTTGTTGGTGTTGCAGTTGTTGGTGATGCAGTTGTTGGTGTTGCAGTTGTTGGTGTTGCAGTTGTTGGTGTTGCAGGTGTTGGTGTTGCAGGTGTTGGTGTTGCAGGTGTTGAGGCAGGTTGTGGGTGTCGACTGTTGTACCACCCCCGTGCTGCTGCTGCATCTCCCACCTGCACCACAGCACACACTACAGTCAGCTTGTCTAACATATTTCATTATTTATTACTCTTGCACTCATGCAACATATGAATAGAAGCATGATTTTTCTTATCATTCAGTATTAAATCATATTTACGGATCAGACGAGCATTGAACACATTTAGCACAACAATGGGTTGCACTACCTATCTTCAAAAGAATAAATAATATGTAGAATTACGTACAAAATAATGAAAAATAATAAAATACATTCAGCAATGAAACCCTGTTCAAAAATAAATTCAGTAGATAATAAGTTAATGTAGGTTAACAAAACTCATTCACAAAGCAAAACACACAAGTACTCTTTAAAAATCAAGAAAATTTGCGACATTTTAGTGTCGTGTCAATATCTAGTGTCCTATTCCTATCAAGCCATAGTAAAAGAACAGTAAAAACGTTCAAGCTGTCTAATCTTTCACCGACGAAATAAATAAACAGTATAATTCAGAAAAAAATAGGCGTAGTTTAGTCTGCAATGTATGCCGTAATATTATGCAGCGTACAGTGTAATGGAAAGGACAACGTTGCAATGTGAGGTTCTCGCACATGTGAAACATATACAAATTGTAAATTTGTACTACAACATGAATTAAGAAATAATATAATGAAACACTTAAACACAAAACACTTAATTGTTACAGTATGCACCTCAATATTCTTAAAACATGAAACATGAAAAAACTGTATGGGGAGATAGGGTTTTCAAAAAAAGAACAAATTGATCCATGCAGTAAATATATTCAAGGAAATATTTTTAAGTACTTTGACAAATTGGCCAAAGTACATCACACAAACACTAAAATATATTTATAAGCCATACTATACTCGAGCAACATTGTGTGTCTATGCACCTGAGCTGCAACTCTGCTGTAGAGACGGTAATCAAACGTTCAATATTGGATTGAGTCAAAAGTAGTTTCCGTTCACTGGACGTAAATGTAACGACGCATTTAAAATTTGCAGTGTTTTAAGCTCAACCCAAAATTTTGTAATGAAAAACAGCGTTTATCAGTCATTCTTACATCCTTAACAAACAAGTGTGGAATATAATTTAAACCTAGATTTATGGGGTGAAAAGTCATGCTGTGTTTCCAATATCGAGAGATAACCGCGGATTCCAATATCTTTAGATTTTAAATCGCAGTCAAACATTAAATGCAGGCTTATGCTGTTAACAACTACAGAGTGTGAATCAAAATTTATTTAAGAAACATCGAGGAATAATCAACTAAAAACAGTTGCGCTTCATGATAACGTAACTCCCACATTCAGCAAAGATCACGCGCGAAAAAAATATTGGAGGTAATCTGATCTGTTCGATCTCATCCACCGTATTCATAAGTTCATTCATCAATATTTATCAAGCACTACGTGCTAATTGAAACATTTTTACCAAGTCTTTTAACTTAGCATAAAGTTAAGAATGTAGCCCAGTCCTGTACGGACTAAGATCATCTTTCTGCTAACTAAAAGACAAGAAAAGACTCAAGAAAAGTGCTTTCATCCTGAAAATCAGACACTGCGTATGATGTTGAGCACAGCAGGGCTGTACTGAGCACAGCAGGACGGAACATGCATGGTATTTACTGGACACTGGAGCTGCAAGTGTTCACATCAATTAAAATAATTCATCAGTCAAAAATGCTCATTGAACTTCCACCGGAAACTAGTCGGTTTGATCTGACGATGATGCAATGAGTTTAGCCCCAGTCCATCAGTAGACAAGAACTGAAATACGAGAACAGTCCTCTAACCCCAACAGCATAAAATATTCCAACTGAGAGCGACCAAAACGCACACAGACCGAGCACGAACGTGTGCGGATAGTAGCCCTCTCAGTGGGCAACACAAACACCTGCTCCTAACGTCAAGGTCATTTGATCCCCATATATAGTTGTAAATTTTAGTTCATTCAGTCACTGCAGCCAGCTGTGAGTTCCTATTCGTGGGCACTGATGACATCTGCGCACTCAAACATACACATTTGCACAGCAAAAATTTCAGCAAATTTGAGATTCGAACTCGTAACATTAAAATCTGAACCTAAAAAAACTAAGCTATTTAAACTTTCGGTGCGACGAAGTAACTCGTGCAACAACATAGGATGAACACTAAAAATGTATGCACCAAATTGTTACCAGCAGCTGTGCATTCAAGTCAACCCTGAAACAAACATTTCAAAACCAACGGACCAAAATTCAAGGGCGACTTGACCAGAGTGTGACATTTTCCAGTTCCACTTTGACGTTGACGAGCGGTACTCGCACTGTACAGTGTACTCTGTACACTGTACACTGTACGCTGTACACTATACACTGTACACTGTACACTATACACTGTAGGGAATGACCTGAGTCAGAATGTCACCATTTGCAATCAAATATAGCAGTTTCGAAACCCAGATTTGAAGGTTATGACTAACTCCTTATGTCATTTAATCTGTAATATTTATGTTCAGTGTCTATGTTTCTCAATTTAGATAAATTTACACGATATTTTTTAAAGAATAAATTCAAAATGTGCTTAGGGGTTTGGCAAAATAATATGGATATCTTGTGAATACTACATATTTCCAGAGTTTGACATTATCTATCGGAGATAGGACAAATTTTTCACTCAGTTTTTTACAAGTAAAATGGCCAGACAATAGAGTGAGACATTTCCGGATATAAAGAGAAGTAACAGTCAGCGCTGTACTAGTAGAACATCTGCGACGAAGTCAAATTTTTAACGTATCCTGAGCAAGAGTGTCGACGGTGATGACAGCTTATCAAAAAAAGCAGGAAACATCATCGGTAACTAGGAAGATTGAGTATAAATTGAATTAACCAACAAGGAGCGATGTACATTAAAAAATTGTGTGCAAAAAATACGATCAATACATGCTCACATAGACAACACTGTTTTGACAAGCACGCTATCGCTGCAGCAACGTAGAATCAATATTCATCGAAGAGGTACAACTTCCGTATTTCATTATTAATAAAATTATTTTCTAAATTGCATTTAATTAAGATAACGGACTCCAATGCGAAGCTGATATACAGAAGTGGTGTAATGCACGTAACTTGGACAGTTGAGGGAAGGAAGACGGAACACCGTCCAATGGATCATTGTTTACTTTGTTCTCCTTAAACGGTCGGGTTGGTATAAAGAGTATCTCGTGAAATCTAACTATAAAAATATACCAGAAAGTTTGATCTGGACAAAGTGCTTGTAACGGTTAAGCAGAGGAGTACTCTGTCATGATATTGTCGACTATTTAGCAGTGTTCAGCTAAAGCTATTACTGTCCACACAAGCCAGAATACTGTGGATAGATGTATCGACATCTGAACTGATAAAATCATAACAATGATATGTGTATTCCAGGTAAATACTGCCCATCAATTCAAAATGAAATTTTTCTCGTGAGATTGTTTCGGTAGGGCTGTTGTATCTTTGGTAGGAAAAAATCTTTAGTGGCTGTTTCTAAAACGAATATGATCTATTATTTTAACGATTAACAACATCATTCATATGGAAAGCTGCATCATTTAATACAACGAGGGTTTCAACAAATCTTTCATGTCTCTCGTGAAACCATCCGCAAAAAGTTGTTCTTCTTTCGAGATCATTTTCTAACCATTCCTGGTGAATCCCTGGTTTGTAAGGAAGATAAAATAAATCCCTCTTAATAATCCTACTAACCGTTGACCGAGATAAATTTGTTCCAAGTCGTTTAAAAGTTTTCATTCTCTTCAATTTGGCAGTGCATCATTTCGATTTTTTCTGGTATTCTTCTTGTGAAACGTATTCCGGAATTTCCCTTGTTTCTATTGAGTATTGCTCCATACGTAGAAAATTTTGCAACACCTTCTCTCACAATAAGTTTACTTACATTTCTTTCTCTAAATTTATTTCGAAATAGTTGAGCGACATCTGGGATATTTTTGATATCATCAAAAGTTATGACCAAGAGTGTTCGCTCTTCTTTTGTCAATTGCATTGTTAAGGGTCGATGGTGAAGAATTTAATTTTTGCATTTGTAAAGTGAAATTGAATTAAAAATGGCCTCATAAATGGAAATGACGTATCAATAATACACTTTTACTGCAATTTCAAGAAAATAGCAAATTGTTCTATTTTAGCGCTTTTAGAATTACCCTCGCGCGATGGCAAAAAAAAACCATCCTCACTTTCGATTGCCAGTTCCTAAACTTTGTCTTTAAATACAAAATGGCTGGATCTGATAAAAGTACAATAAATACTAGTAAAAATGACATTACGCTGAAGTTTCTACGACCATTAGTTATGCAGTTATAAGGACGAGAAAAAAATGAAACCTTTTTGTAGCCCAACCTGTATGTCGAATGATATAGTGTTTGTCTCAATGAATACCGAATTCTGTCATATTCTAAGCAACATTTTATAATTTTACCCATAAACCGTTATAATGGTCCTACCATATAACTTCAATTATAACTCAATGTTCCTGTTTGTCGACGGTGTTTTACCATTACTTGTTATATGTGATAATCTAGGTAGTGACTCCCAAGACATAATCTTCACATTATCTAGACAACTCTCCGTACAACATACACCATTTCTCATTTTATCATGGTTATAACCTTCATATGAATCCATACCAAAATACTGCAAAAAATATTTATTTTTGAATACATAAGCTAGAGATAAATATTATTCATGCAAACTTTTCATGTAAATTCACGATATACGCTCTGGTCAGCAACCACAACAATGAAACTATAACCCAAAGCTACTCCTATCACTGTTCAAGCATACGTGCTTCAGCTGAACAAGATATAAGGCATGGTGTAATCGTTCATTCATGATAAAAATCAAGTATTCTCGTGCTGATGCTAGTATGCAATAGAAAGCTATTTGCAGCTCAGCTTCAACATCTCTGAACAGTTGTGACAGCACACGAGGGAAGGAAGGGGCACTTCAAGGTAGAACCAAGATCTGTAATCAAATCACTGATTAACTAATCTCAGCTCACCCCGTTTTACTTCTGAAATTAGAATTAAGGTACTTGCGTTTGAAATAATTTATGAGTCATAATAAAGAATGAATGAGTATTATCAAATATGCGGGGCACAGATAATACCCATCACAAGACAAAACGCATCACCCACTCGAGCTCGTAAATTAATTTTGAAACACAGAGATATCGGACAATGTTGCATCAGTCACAAACTTCAGGAGTTGAAGCAGCTGCATGTCTTACTACAACAGATAAAGTTTGAAAAACGTAAGTAAACAAGTATTCTTTCAAATGATATTTTTCAGGGTTGAAACTGAAGCAACCCATTAATATCTATTCCATCTTTGTAATTCAAGTGTGGGGTAAAGTTGAAACACTGATGGATTATCTCAGTGTGGGTCTAAAATGCTCGCTTAGACACAAGTCCTGTTGAACAGTCATGGAGAACTCAGGCGAGTTCAGAGTACGCATCACATGTTGTAGGCAGATGCAGCAATACCCAGTTTCTTCCAACAAACTTAATATCTCACAGAAGTATTCAAATCTGCATGAGGGTCGTACAGCGCATGTTGCCTGTCAGGCATCAGAGCATCGCAGCTCTACTGACAACATCACACAGAGGGAACAATAATAAGCGTCTTGTGTTACTGTAACTGCTAAGTTGAACGCTACGTGTGCCTCACATGTGTCGACACTCTTTATTTTTTCTATTTTTATTTTGACCTACTCACGGTGGAACACCGTACATGTTTAACATGGAATACCAAAACGAAACAGCCAAAAACAATGAGTGGACTGTTACCTCTACAAATAGAATGTTTGCACATGTCTCACTATTTAGAATTGTAGACTCATGTTGCAGGATTGAGGAGGTAAATATAATTAAATGAACTGGTGTTTTTCATTAGCAGAGGTTTAAAGAAGCGTGTTATTCATCTTGCTACATTTAAACATATTTAAGGGTTATGACTGTCATCGTAAATTAATATGTATGGCGATTGTCAAACCTAAAATTGTGAAATGTTAATACTTTTCGCGCTCGCAATGCTTGTATGAGAAATCAGTTGCCCCTAATAGGAACATGTTGCGTGCGCACAGTACGAACCAAGGTACTAATTTATCACGGATAGGTGTTGAAACGTTTTAAAATACAGCTGCACTTTATTGCGTCACACATGAGTGACAGTATATGAGCTGCAAAGAGCGACGGTGGCGGAGGCGCGAGAGGCGGAGGTGTACAGCTGGCCAATTGCTGTTCAGAGATGTGCAATGAGGCTATGTTGCCTCCCAGCGTTGTTACCATGACACTGGGAGAGGTGAGGAGTTGAGCATCTTAGGCGCGGCAGAAGTGACAGCAGGAGCAGCACGACTAACTGCTCCACCACAACACTATAAAGAAAGCTATTTTAATGTTTTAAGTACGGCCAGCAGCAGCACCATAAGTTGCTTTGCTACTACAAACTCCAACAACCCCCACCA
Organism: Trinorchestia longiramus; assembly: GCA_006783055.1. Classification (NCBI taxonomy): domain Eukaryota; kingdom Metazoa; phylum Arthropoda; class Malacostraca; order Amphipoda; family Talitridae; genus Trinorchestia; species Trinorchestia longiramus. The sequence continues at coordinate 90,234 of VCRD01001739.1, forward strand.
GCAACATCATGAGTTTCATGACCATTATAGGTATAATCAGCAACAGGATCATTCAAACCAGAATCATCAGCAACAGAGTCATCCAAACCAGTATCACCCAAGCCATCATTCTCAGCAACAGCATCACCCATACTAGTACTATCAGCAACAGCATCATCGACACCAGCATCAGCAGCACAACACCAGCAACTGTGGATGGTATTCCCCAAGCCTGCACAGGTTTTCCTGGAATCGAGGGAGTGACGCCCTCACCATACCCTCTCACGCCCGCTGCCCCTCGACAGGCCTCTCTTCCCTCTGTACACGAGGCGTAGCTGGCAGTGCATCAAAAACTTATCTCCCTTACATGCGTATTCATCTGTCAAGTCCTTCCAATGACCGACGGGTTGATGGTGCACACTATCTTTATTTTAGCCTACACTGTTTTGCCTTGTATATACTTTACAACTTGCATTTGTTTTGCATTGATAGAGTTCAGTTTGTTTCATGTATTGAGACGCTCCATCATGTGCTGGATACGCTCATGTTCAACCTGAACTTTGGTACGTAAACAAACTAAATGCATTGAGGAGAATTCTGGTTCAGCAATTATGAATTCAAGAAAGAGGTATATCAAAATGCACTTCAAATACATTTTCATCCGTAGAATTACGATCAAACAAAAATTGAGGCCGTTCAACATACCGAATGAATCCACTCCATCCCTCAGTCTAGCCCTCCACTTGATGCTCTTTTTACAACACCAAAAAGAAGAAATCAATGAGGAAACGTGTTTTAATTTATCCTTAGACTTTGGTTATTTGCCTTCAATGAAAAATACCCTCAATTCGAGGTATTTTCAATCAGTGTAAAATATTAATAAAAAATAAATGTAGTTCAAATTTCTGAGTTAGTTCATTCTCAAGAAAATCTGTAGAACTTATGTAATGAAGGGAATAAGGGAAATTCACTTTCAGTTCCTTCTACCAAGTTTTATTGCTTTAATTCTGAATGAACCAAGGCATGAAGCGGCCGAACCATAGGTTTTCAGGATTTTTCTTCACCCATTTCTTCTTAATAATTTTTTTGCATAAATTTACCTGGCGTGAATTGTATTAAATTGTAATAATAAACCTGGATATATTATCTTGAAATCATACACATTCAAGATAGAGAAGTTAACTCATGACTTTTTTGTGTCATTCAGTTGGCAGTATGTAACACATTCATAATTTCACACCTCCTTGGCGTATTCACGGTGTACTGAACATTTAAAGCAAGAGATGAATTCTTGTGCATTATGGTCACCAAAATTTTAGGAGTCAACGTGCAGCTCCCGTCACTATTTCGATTAACGTTATTTTAATTTAGCATCGGCTCTAGGTATGCATTCAACACATATTTCGAGCAAGTGCTTATATCCTTCGGCGCGGTTGCCCGTTGTTGAGCACTGGAAAGACTGCAGAAGGTTCCTCTGCGAGACTTACACTCCGGACCAGCTCAGTTCAGTCCACAGTTCAGTCCTATACAGTTCAGTCCTGCAGCTGGAACTAATCTATCAGCTGTCTTCGCCTAAGTTGCTGATTACAACAGCGATACTTCAAATAAATTTATGACTTGAAACGACATGAAGAAAACCGGCATAACAAAAACTGGTGCGTCTTAGTTTCAATGACACGCCAGACTGGAAAAAAATACGAAATTTTTTTAGAAAATGTTCATTTCCCCAAGGACATTGAACGGGAAAGTTATAATTTCTGTCGCAAAAGTCTCAAAGTTAAGAGCAAAAAGGAAAAATTATTACAGCACGGGATCAACACAGGCGTAACAAAATGCGTTTTTTTTTACTTATCTCTATGTATATCTGAATTAAAATTCGAAGTTTTAATCAGCCAAACAAACGGCGTTTGAACTCGACGAATTAGAAAACTGAATAAAAAGTAACGGAAGAGACAACTGAAGTGAGGCGAGTTCAATCAAAAGTAAATGCAGAGCGAGGCAATGGACCAGCTTCCACTCAACAAGTGCTGGCTTAATAAAGACGAGAACGGAAACAATATGTTCATCAGTGATGTGTGGCGCCAGTATTGTGGAGGAAGCCGCATGTGCGGACACACGCACACGCGCACCGGACCAGATCAATATGAAGGAGCGGCTCCCCACCACACCACGCACCCCACCACACCACGCACCCCACCACACCACGCACCCCACCACACCCCGCAGCATAACCCTGCACAACACTAGTCCAGCAGCGTACAGCCTCACACCTGTTCTTAATATGTTGGTGAAAAGCGTAGCTCTAACACTCACTCTTACGTGCATCCGTCATATGTAGGCACTTCAGTGTCAGCTTATTACATACCTTACATGACAGTGTAATCTCCAGGTGTGCCCTTATGTGTGAGAATATACATTAGACAGTGTTGCTCTACAACGCACTCATTACATGGACCAGTAGCATGTTACGAGTGCCACAAATATTTATATAATTATATAATCAAATATAATTTCAGAAAGCGAAATGCTAGTCAGTGATAAATGCTCGACAAAGAAAATATTTCACTAAGTAAATGAAAACAAATCTCCACAACTGAACTGATGAAGCGGCGGTGGTGGCGACAGGATCGAGACCTGACCATGATTCAAAAACTCTGGCATCATTCCTTGAGTACTCACAGTACAAAGTACACAGTAAAATACAGATTCTCTGAACATTCTTGCTTGATAGCAGCGAGAAGACTAAAGGCCTAATTTTTTCGTCCTCTCTCAAGAAACAAGAAACAAGAGTCTGGTAACACGCACGTGAGACTTAGACCTATGGGAATACTTAATTTTTTTGAAGGTGACCTTGACTTCAGAGACACCGATGGCTCCAGCAAGGAACGCTTTCCCTGGAAACCGCCCTGCAACAAAGCGCTGAACTTGGCAGCTCCTCCAAGACTTGCCCGTCCTCGTCGCCAGCAGAGGCGGATTCCAAGAAGATGCCCTCATTACTTTCGTATGATAACACTTAGCAGCTTGATTTGTTGTTGATGTCTGTTGTTTATTGGGGTAGAGATCCGCCGTGCATGGTTCCAGGGTACTTGATCAAGTACGCGTACATGAAATTTCTCGCAGAATACTTATTCCATACTCTCTTTATAATGTGTAAATCACGTCTTTGAAGTCAGTGCAGTTTTAGAATCACATCTCTAAGCACTTGACAACGAAAAAGAGGTTCGTCCATGCGTACGCTTCCTCGGAGGCTGAACCGTAAAGTAAAGTTCTTTTGTCGGAGTGAAATTTACCTCTGTCATCAATGCGACCTGCTACTGATGGTGTGTACTCCGAATATGGGCCACGTACACTTCTACTATGTGAAAATATCGATGGTTCTCAATCAGTTTTATTCCTTCCTTCCTCCCTTTTTTTCTAACTTAAAAATAACACAACGGTTCACCCCCGCAATTCACTCCCGTATTTTTCGACTGACCAGTACTGTTCTCCAGCGGTAAACTCTATGGTTACAAATAACTTCATTCCTCGGTGTGGCCACGTAGCACAAACTTCTAATAGAATAGCGTGTGATTCTGCACTGCTGATCAGCCTAAACGAGATTCTTAAGACACTTTTCTGCCCTCATTCAATCTTTTACTGATCAGATATAGCCTCAATTTGGTTTCCGCATGCTGAACTCATTAAAAACTTTGTCCTCAGAACTTATTTCGTAAAAGTAATCTAGTGGACATGTTTTGAATAGCACTGCAAGGGTGCAGGTGTTGAAAATGCCGACGAAGGGCGAATAATTTTCCTCGCCCGCCAGCAATGTTGCATGGACAGAACATGTGAAGTGAAGTGCAACTCTCTATGTCAAAAAAGTGAGCAAATAGCCGTTTGCAGCTAGGCACGGTAATTACTTTGGAAAGCTTGCAGAAGTTGCTGTGTAGGAGGGCTGGCTGGGTGAAGGTCAGGTTGAGACGACATTGTGCTGCAGCTTACAGGGCGAACGGAGCGTGGTTAAGCAGGCGCGTTGTCTCCACGCTCTGATACGTTATCACCAATTATCATGATAACATAAGCCAGTGAAGCACAAGTGTACAGAGTTCACTCTACGTATGCAAACTTAGATATTTTTTCCTATTTCTCAGGAAATAGAGAAAAGGCTTTTCAGAAACATTATTGGTATTTCTTGGTATTTGAACTGTGGCCTTCTGAAGTCCTCGTCCAAATTATTCATTTGATTGTACTGAATAACTTTACTAACGGGCTATATTATGCAAGGTAAGTACAGTTTACTTAATAACAAATAAAAACAGAAAAACATTTTATGACGAGTAATCCAAATGCTTGTTTTCCTGAACCTAGTATTAACATTACATATAAATCAAATATTAAATCTACAAAGCACAAAGCTACTTTATTTTTTTTTACATGGAGAAAGTTATTTCATTGTTTATTTAATTAAAATCAAGGAGTAAATAAAAACCGCTGGAGACAAAATAAACCTTCATCAAAAACGACTTATTGTTCAATGACGAAAATTTCTTCTCGTCAGTAAAAATGAAAATGGGGTAAAAAATATGGCAATTTTTTCTAGTGACAGTAACAGTGCGTTCAGTAATTGCTTCGTAATTCTTTATGTTTGCACGGAAATAAAAGAGGAAATACTACAAAGCGCTGCTGGTGCGAGCTGTGTGCCGGCATCTGCCTGGGAGCTTCTAGCTGGCGGTCTTACAGAGCAGTGCTAATTAGGCCAGCCTTTCTGCTGACCCCTGTTCCAATGATATTCATGGAAAGAATTAATATTAAAACTCTATATCACTAAGAAATTCATCCTCATTATTTAAATTATTCCTACTACCTATGCTTTTTAAATTAATAAAAAGTATTATTAATTTCAAACACAATAATTCGTTGTAAATCTTTAATGCATTCATCTTCATAATAATTTCAAATTACTTAAATCTAAATCGTGGCATTTCCACGGGTCCTGTCTAGTCTTTAATAGATGAACGTCAACCATAACCTAATTCATGTTTCCTACATTGACATTCATTTAAACAGTTCCTAATCCGCTGAATTTAAAACGTGTATCATAATTTTACTATACTTCCACCGCATCAACTGCAATACAGGCTGGGTCATAAGTCAAGTACCTCTACGGGTACGTGATTGACGGTAGCACGGTTACGCTTGCAGCACTAATATGCTGAAATACAATCAGCCTTAACGTATCTTTTAACTGCCACAATGGTTTTCAAAAGGTTCCTTACTTATGGCAAAAATCATGGAGTTCTTACTGGAGCCACATTAAGACCTTTGTTCCATGAAAGTAAATCAAGCAACTACTAATATCCAGTAAATGAAATACTCGAAAGAGCTATAAAGATTTATTTTGCAAAGGTAGGAATGAATTCGCTAACACTCTTGAACACAGACCGTCCCACACCCAGAATAAATACATGTTAGTACGTGAGGGCGTGTGAAACGCAAATAGCTTTCCAGCAACTTCTATTTCCGTTGTCTAACTCTTCTAACGCTTCCCATGCCATTTTACGGCATGGGACTTGGGTATACAACCGAATAATTATCGAAGTAATTATCAGACCCAAGAATGGGCCAGAAGGTTCGTTCCTATAGCCAAATTCTATTCTATTCTATTCTATTCTTGAGTAAAACATGCATACATACGAACGCGTGATAAACTTTAATAAAACTGCGTGCATGATTCGTAGCACAATTGTCTGTAGTCGAAACACGGTCATCAATATCTACATCTTAGAACTCATGCAAGGAATGGTGAGATGCATCTTACTCCAATAAATATACAATACCACATACATGTGCACTAGAGTGCCATTAAAGAATGAAAGCTTGAAAGAGAAGGCTGGTTGGTCCCAATTTACGACTAGTAAATTCTTCAAATTATATAAAAACGTAGGACAGTTTCAGAATTCATGAACATACAAATGAGAGAGTATCCAAAATGCCGAAAGAACACATAAACGTAGGTGATATACGAGTACTACATCACGTTACGGAGTAATAGAGTTACAAAGACACATAATAGTCACTTGACATAGCCATCACGTACGCTTTGGTAAAAATCAAATTGATTTTGTTCTAACATATCACAAGTACGGTATCAATTCACAGTACTTGAAATGTTTATTTTTTTAATTGCAAACGCTAGCATCTTATGACTAGTGATGACATTATTATAGAATCCTTCCGAGGTTTGCATTTGTTTCATATTAGATGATATAATAGCGGTTTTTACCATTGAATCTAGACTTCTAATTAGAAGTGCGCTAAAACTGCAACAAGGCGTTTACTTCAGGATAAGTCGCATACAATATAATGTTTGAGTTTGAGTTTCCAGCAGTAAAGCTAAAATCTTTAATTTGGAAATACAAGTTAAAGTGAAACTTTCAGTTGAGATTTCTAATTTATTGTTAGATCACTTAGTGGGATGTGCTGATGATACCTAAAATTTATTTATTATGTTGGTAAACTGAAAACTTCATTTCGTTTATCAAAATTGGAAGTTATATAGTAGAAAAATATTTAAAACTGAGAACAAAAAGTTGAAAACCGTTACATTTGAGTAACATTGATATATTAATAAAGATAGAGTTGCAGTTGATAAAATGTTCTAAGGTTTCACACTCGCTTGTTACAAAACTTTTGCTAACACTGGCACATGAACTTCATGATTACACTATGCAAAATATCATCACTGTGTTTTATAAAATTGAAAGTTAAGCATCAGAGAGAGGGAGACGATAAATAGGAAAGGCATGGTAAACATGTCATGAATTGCTAAGGTTTACATACTGATAGAGGCATAATGGAGTTACTGTGAGTAAAAAGTTTTGAGATTTCACATCTGGTTATTTTTACAAAACCTTGACGAACATTGGCACATGAGCATCATGATTACACTATAATTAAAAATAAAACAGGCGAAAATGGAGCTAGTAAGATAAATACCCTGAGAAGTATAGCATGCGAAAAATACGGAATTAAATAAAACCAGTGTAACATCATCTACCTGTATTTGCAGAAAAACCTAGGCGAGTTCGTTTATTAAAGATTGATGTTTATTAGAATAAAATAAATAGTATCAGGAACACACTACATAGCATCAAACAAAAAAAAGGAGCCAAGCTACAGGGCTTACGTAAATCCTCACACATGATTGTCCTGAATTCCTACTCAAGAGTGATGTGGTGTATGTTTCTCCAGTCTTGCTCTTCATACCTCGTAATCTATCTATTGGTGGTAAGTTGAATCTTGTTACAAACGGGAACAATGACAGGTGTTTAGGGAAACAAAGAGATGTAACAACAAATGAATCTGTCACGTACGCCAACCAATCACATCACAGCGCTATGTTTGGACGCTTGGTACACCAGTCTCGCACCTCGTCACCCTGACGAAAAATTAATGTTAGCTTTAGCACTGGATCTCGTTCCTCTGTTGACGATGAACATAAATAATTAAATTTAACTGTTTCAATTACGTCTAAAGGCAGTTATATAGTACGCAAATTCTTACATTTGACTACAGGGTCAATGTACAATGTTCTGTCTTAATTTTCTTTGCGAACTTTAATCCGAGTTTCTGCAATCATTAAAAAAGTTAAAGGTCAATGAGGTGTGAATGCGCCATCGAACTAAAACCTTTGACTACCATTTTGAGTGTGCACAGAACTCATTTTGCTAAGTGCAGAAAGGAATAGAAGGCACGTTCTTTAGACAAGTTACAATTGAGTGAAGTCTTAGATGTGGCGGCCGTCATTCAAGTGACCCCGACCAGCCGACCCTGTGCCTCCTTGTGTGTGGCGGCGACATATCGATCTCAAGTCTGGACCTGCGCACTGGCAGCACAGCAGCAGCTGCTGCTCAACCACATTGTTTCTAAAAAAAGAAGAAACTTTATTTCCAATCAAGTGTATTGTATATACATATTGGTTTTAGAATTCCTAATTCTAACATCTTACGGCCAGTGATGTTCTCATCAATATTTTCCGTCCTTCTTGTGGCTTAGGGGACAGGCTAGTAGGGACATATAAGGATGAATTAGAAGTTTGAGGAAACAGTCAGTTATTTAATCAGTCAATCTTTTTTGACCTCCTACATCAGAAGCAGGAAGAATTCGAGTACTGCGTGGAGATTCGAACCTGACACCCATGTAGCACGAGCATAGGCCGCTAAGCACTCGACTAGTGAAAGCGCAACGGTATCTACACTACACACACTCCTCAAATGTCACTCCTCTAAAATAAAACTGAGCAGCAACTCATCATAAATACCTTCAATCTGTTCCGGATTTCCTTTTGCCCTCCACAATATCTTATCAGTCCTCCCTGATCACACTTGAAAAACAGAAGTTACGCAACAGCAGACATAGAATGACCATTGCCCAAATGCATCGCGTGGTCGCTATGAAGTTCTTTAACAAATTGCGAACCGTATTTTAGCATAGAAAAGCCAAATGAACTTAATCAAAGAATTTGAGTTATTCAAGCTGACGTAGATGTACAAAAATATTAGAATCATATAGGCAGTTTATTTCCTCAAATATCTATGAAATCCAAGCCAATGAACTAAATAAAGTTTATTCATAAGTAAACGACAAAATTTTAATACCTACACAACAGAAACCAATTCTTAAACGAGGAACTTCTACCACCATAATAAGTGATACGAATCCTGTGTGGCATATCGGATCACACAACGTGTGATGAAAGATGTGTGCACAAACATTGATCGTATCATATTTGGCTTCAATGTTTTACAAATAGTTTTCAGGGTTATGATATTTTCTACATTGTATCTATAGCAGTACGAATATCGGACATACTTGATAATCACGCAAAATATATTTTGAACAATATTCACTACAGAAAAGTCTGTTATTATGAAAATTAATTAAACTCAAGCAAAAAAACAAATTAAAAATGTTGCACTAACACTTTTGCGGTCCAACCCTGCAGTACCTGCTGGGTACTAGCAAATATGGATAATAATTTTGCATGGTACAATAAGCATAATAAAAGTGCATATTTTCTCCCAGTGCCTTTACACACGCAACAAAAATCAATTATCAATTTTCAAAGCTTCTCGAAAAGAGGCCATACGTACTTCGAAAGTAAATACTTTTCATGAAACTGAAGTTTAGGGCCATTACCTAACATGGATAAAAATGCGAAAGTTGCCCAACATGAATCAAGAATCTCAAGGTTTCCCAATCAAATCTTCAATCTCATTTTATAACTAAAGAAGAGTAAGATACTCGTATGAGTTACTCGGGTTGAGCTATTGAATCGTGAGTACAGGTGCGTATCAGTTATTTAGCTCCAGTTTTTTCATCTAGTATTTATTTGACAAACTTTTCACCTGATTGTCATTTCTAGTACTCTTGAACTCGCTGTCCTACATTCACTAATGGCAGCCCACAAACCTCCTCTTAACGAAAACGGAAAAAGAATACAACACACACTAGCATTTTCCACCTAAATTAGGAAGGGGGTTACTGTTAGAAAGTTCATTAGTTACAGGAAAGTCTTCTCATTTCCCTCATTTCCAGTCTCAGCTTCCTTTTATTGCCTGGCTCTGCCTGAAAAGTCGCTCAGCTGCTACTATGGATCGAACTCCGACCTTACACGAGTCTGTCGCTACGTCAGCATACAGCGCCTCTTATGACTGGTGAGCGACAATGAAGAGTTATCGAAGACTACGCTGGCAATCAAAACGCAAACTGATCGTGCTAATGACACTGTATAAGATACAATGTACTTCAGAAATGACACCAAGTTCTCGTATCTTATCAGGGACGAAGTGACATCTTGTAACCTCCGAATCAAAACGTATTACATCAGTCATACAAATACGTCACTAAAAACGTCGTTCTCAAAGGTAATTCGTCAATTTCTATAAAAACGTTTACAAGTCAGTAAAATACTTTTTATTGATACAATCCTTGCACTCAATAAGTTCCCCGCAAAAATTTTATATGCAATATAGTAGATAAATAACTATCTATTCCTTAGTTATTCAACGTATTTCATTTTCCCTTTCATATTCAGTAAGCATAACAAACGTGCAAAATATTCACACACACAGCCCCATCACACACAGTCCCGCCACACACAGTCCCGCCACACACACACAGTCCCGCCACACGAC
>VCRD01001740.1:17127-34463 GCA_006783055.1 Trinorchestia longiramus
GGAGAGTTGGATGCGGAGAGTTGGATGCGGAGAGTTGGATGCGGAGAGTTGGATGCGGAGAGTTGGATGTGGAGAACTGGATGTCTGCACACATGGTGGTTAAGGTTCACTGCCCGCCAGGAGACTGCAGTAACCTCCAAAGATTGTCGCACGGCTGACAATATTTCATCTTATTTTGTTTGATATAGAAAGTTAAGTCACATTAAATACGAAATTGATTTAGAATAGCTCTACAGAGTACTATAGATATGACGTAATATTCAAACAATTTGAAAACTCCATTGTACAGATTTAATTCAAGTCTTAGTGCATAATATAAGTTGAAGTCCATCTTTGTTCGTGAACCTTCGTTCCATCTTTCAGACACTATTAGACCCAGAGGGGGTGGACTTTCAATTTTTGCCTTCCCCCTCTCCTCTCAGCTTTCTAAAGGAGCTGTAGAGACGTGGGGTTAATGGCTTACATCTCCTCTGACTTTTTACCTGGCATAAAATGTGAGACCAAATTCCCATGTGGGGTCCAATGTAGCAGAAGCCGGTCTTATTCCTCTGTTCAGCTTCATTCCAGTGGAGTCTTTATCTACGCAATCATTCCTTACTCATCCTTTGCAAGAATAGATAATGAATTAAAGTATATTGGTCTGCAAACATAGAACTTAAAGAGAAATGAATAAAATGTAAAACTGATATTGTGTAATACAATTTATTTTTTGACTGAAACGCGTGAAGAGCATTTAATTACTTCACATGAAAGGTGTTTAGAATATAGTTGCCCCTGCTTTGAAGTACTGAGGTGAACGAAGTTGGAACACGTCTACACAGGAATTTGACAGAGTCATCTCTCATGCACGCCAGCTCACGAGACGATACTTCAGCAACTTGCTCCAGTCACCTGTCCGCTGCAAATTATCTAGTGAACAATAAAAACGAATTGTCTGGTAAACAATAAAAAGATAAAACTCAACATTTTATTGTCACTCACACGCCTTCTGGAAGCTGTTTTTGTTCTTTACTAATTTGTATCTTACATCAGTATTAATACCCTTTTATTTATTAAGATGTACATAGTACCCATTGGTAAAGTATCCATTCTACACTATTAGAAACAATAGGAGTAGTAAAATGATGCATATTTTAAATAATATTATGTTTATGAAGAAAAGTAGCTAACACATCTCATACATCAGTGAATCAGAATTTCGTGAGTGATGGAACTGACGGTGTTGCTGCAACAACATCTATTTACATAGTATAGATCTATTTTACAGTGTTCATTTATATAATATATTTGATGGTTGAAAACTGTTATAAATTAAAATGTCAAACAATCATTGACTTCATAGTGTAAAAGAAATATGGCGATTTTAACCAAAAGTGGAGAATCCGAATCGTGGTGGAGCAGGTAAAGCTGACTTCCAACGACCCTCGGTCGAGCAGTTTCAGCTTACGAACTTGTAAGTTAATGCATGAGGACATATGTATCTGAGGGTATGCCATTCTTCAAGTTCTTATACTTAAGTTTGCACAGTTCCACATGATGAACCTCAATTTCAATTCAATGCGCTTCAGCGTGGTCCTAACTCCGACTCTTAGATCCCAATTAGAACGCAGTTATCGGTATTTTTATTCAGTGTGAAAGCCTTAATGTCAAATGTCTCAACGTTGTTTGTTTACGTTTGACTGTTGCCTACGGAGCACCTACTGCTCCAAACTGGCGCTTCAGCCTCCCTTAGCGTGCCTTCTTACTTAAGTAATAGACCAAATCGGTCGCCCTACCCACGCATGCACTCTTTTGCCACCTTGCCCATGATGTCACAGTTCGAATATTGTTTGATGCTAAGATGCTCCAGGGCAGCGACTGGGTTAAACGCCATTTCTCCACGTTAGCAAGCCGATGTTATAGCAAGAGAATTTAGTTCAATTTGATTCCTGGAAAAATCTGCAGAAGCAATGACTGTATACGTTTTGTTTCTAATTATGCCTTCATACTCGCGTGTGTTGTAAGCGCTGTCATCTCTTCTTTTTTCCTAAAATCCTGGTGCTTTGTGTCACTTGAACACAAGTTATTTGTGACGCTGCACACCATTGCGCCTCCTATTCCTATATTATCTTCATCACGGATCGTAATTCTTGAGTTGCGAGTGACCTCAAACCTGCCCTGAGTTCTTCAGGGGTCACTGACAAGCCTTGTTTATTGACCCGCCCCTCATCTTGGTACACAACGGGGTTAAGATAGGCAATATCTCTGCACGCGATGTTTTCGTCTTAAATATATTGACTGAGTTTGTGCGGGCTGTTAAGAGGGAGTGGGTCCCTGCTCTGGGCTCTGACATCACGGGGCAATAAGAGAGCGGCTTATGGGCCAGCTGCGTATTGTCATTGCATCACAGGCTGAATTTAAATGGTAGGGATGCTCAATGCAAAGCAGGTTTGATTTTTTTGTGTGGTTTACTGAATTGAAAATATATGTTATAAAGTCCGACTGGACAATGTGTCGTCTGCACAAGTTCAAAGATTGGGCTTGTATTGCCCGCTGTTTGCGCGGCTTTGAGTTCAGAATGTCTCCTACTGCTAACTGAATGCGGTTAGCATCCACCGCACATTCATCCTTATATTAGGCCGAAATCTGAATTTTCTTCTGGTTTGTTTTATTTCTTTCTTGAAGCACAAATGTATTTCAAAGAATGCTACATTCTCAGTCGTGCCCAAAATTCACGAAGCCTTCGCGTGCCTCGACAAAAAAAACGAGCCGAGGGTTTTACTAACCTAATCTTTCTGGCATTCCTTTGCGAGAAAAAAAGCTGTCGGCTCTGAATGCCAGGCACTGGTCTGCCTTTTGAATTTAAAGTTGTAACTTTGTGTCTTTATTTCTGAAATGAACTTCCTGCAAAGCAGGTTTGTTGACACGGAATTACTGATGCTGTTTGCCCGCGTGTGTGTCCGGACACTCGATAGTTCGTCCGGTCCGGCGCATGTGTCATGTGTGTTGAGCATTAGCAGAATTTCTTGCAAGGTTGGAATGATGAAACGGTCAAAAGTTAGAGTAAAATATCGCATTAAAAACTTACCAATTAAATTTTTCCGAACTTTGTGTCTTACACGAATAGTTACAGTGTGAGTGTGTGGGGGGAGGAATTCCACTTACTGATCTCTATGGAATATCTAAAGATAGGCTGGTGTTTATCACGCATGCTCACAGTTCTTGACTTGTATGAGGACTCAAGACTGATTTGCCTCTCAAAAATTTATTTCCAAAAACCTCAATCAAGTCATGACAGCTGGATGCATGAAAGACCTGGTGAGATTCTTCTGAAGCTCTGGAAGCATCTAGTACAGTTTTTGTGGGTGGGGAATTACGTGAGGAGTTGCATTGTTTTTCATTTTTTCGTTTGTTTTTCGTTTCCCTCTATTTTCTCCTTCTTTTTGTTGCTCTTTATGTTTCTGTTCATAAATTAACAGTACCCAAAAGTGTTGATCTCAATTGTTGCTGAAATTAAAAAAACTTTGAAGTCCAAGTTGCATTAAAAAATCAGAGATCGAAGTGGACACCGAGTCCACCTACTCTCCAGCCTTGTTGCGTGCGGTCAGTGCTGAGGCTGTGCCTATCAGCTTCCCCGTACACAAAATATGATATCTATTCTCGTGGTACACTGATGTACACTGCAGTGTTACCGTTGTTGTATTGTACCGGTAGACGAGTTATGATGATCTTTCCACAGTGCTGCCAGACGACCGGGACCTGCTGGAGGCCATCACGATGCCGTTCACGGACCCGTCCACGCAGTACTTCGTGACGGGTTTTGACGGCTTCCCTGCTTTCGGCTTCAGGGCGGGTGCCAACATCAAGCATCCCTTCAGACTCTTCCTGCCCGAGCGCATGCACAGGACCTTCTCCGTGAGTCTATTCATATGAAGCTGTTCTTGATGCAATTATCAGACCTGGCTTGGGGACTTCTATTTGAATGTGTAACTATCGTATTTTGATACATCGCAACGGAAATTATTTCTAATTATCAAATATTCGTAGAACTGTTAATTGCTAAGTTCTAGTTTCATGTCAAAGAGTATGTGACTTAGCCTAACTTCCTGTTTCCATGTTATTGAATGAATTTATGTACGAACAGTACAACTGAAGTTGTAATGGGTGTATTTCTTAAACAGCGATACAAACTACCGCACTTTTATTGATAAACTTGTACAGAGTTTTGTGAGTTTCTTCATCATTATGGCTTCGCTATGGGATTATTCGCACCACGTTGGATTTTCCGAAGATTGATGCTGGAAAACTGCTGCGTAGAGGCGACATTGACCGCTGACAGCGAGCTTCTCTTACAGCCCGCATTTGGAAGCACAAATCGTTGGCGTAACCAAAGGACAAGATCCGTGGCTTCTTTCTCACGATGCTTGTGTGCCAGCTGGAACTAGTTTGAGATAGGTTTGCATTAGTCGGACTTGTCGTGTTGTCTTTGCTTCTAACTCTTTGACGTGAACAAATCTAACTTTGATGGTTATAATTCTGCTTCAATACTTCTCTAATTAGGCCAAGTTTTGAATAACCATAGCCTTCATTTTTGCAGCTCAATGCCTTTGGAAGGTTTAGGGTTGCGGTTACTACAGCGGAAAATGAGGCTCAAGTTACTGCAGGAGAGAACAGGGAACAGGCGTCCACCAGATGATAGCTCCTAATGCAATAAACATTCACTACGATGATGGAGACCCTTGTCATGATCAATATTAAATTATTATACTTTTCAAAACCATGAGACAGAAAAACAAATCGTGTTTCCTCGAGCGATTGTGGAATTACACTTTAGAAATGAGAACATTTACAGTTTGAGTGAAATAAAGTCATGTGCTCTACACTCTACGTTACCCAGGAAGTATTAATGTTTAAAGACTGTCAGTGATCCCCTCTTGCCCGGCAGTCACTCCATTATTCTTTATTTTCCTACCTCGTTTCATTTTCTCCCTCCAGCCAAGCTGTTTTCTTATCATTTGTGCTCAATTTTCTATCCTCTCAGGGTTTTCGGCAACAGATTTCCTCCTTGTGGTAAAAGCGTTAAACAAAAAGTTTAGTTCATATTGTGAAGTAAAGGGTATTAAATTTGTCATCTGTTTCAAATTATTTGTGTGTTAAGAATACGATAGAAACAGACTGTACATTTTGATTTCAAAAGTGCAAGAAAGTATCATTCCGTTCGTCAATGGATTATGGGTCACGAGTTTGAAATGAGAATCAAACTTATTAATGAAGATTAGCTTCCTGCATCTAAATCTTCGGAAACGTTTATTTGCATGTAACGAGTCTTGAAGGTAAAGTAGCTCTGTAATTATTTCACGAGTGGATGGTAGGTTTTACTAAAGACCGAGCGATTTTATGCGACTGACGGAGTAGCACCGTAGAGTTTACTCACCAGTTAGATCCTACAACGCTGTGCCCAGTTGAAGGTAAAGTAGCTCTGTAATTGATAATGTTTTTGACGGTCTGATAATGTTATTGACTTGGTGTTCTTGTTCCTTGTTTTTCTTCTGACGAACAAAGATTTCTGGGTCAGCAATTATGACTCGGGAAAATAAGCCTACGCATTCACTGCACGTTCACACAAGCTGTGGTCTCGAGGTAAGTTCGCTGCAGACGAAGTGTTGCAAGTACATATGTGCATGCTGCTATAAACGCGAGTATTTTTAATTTCCTATCGTAGTCATCATTACAGATCAAAATAACATTCATTTGCTTCATTTATCTCGTTCGTCTGCTGGTTGACGCTGTTTGAGGGTAATTTTAAATATTCCATCTTTTAATTCCAGATTCTGGCAGCAATCAAGCCGGAGGTGAACGAGCCAATGTACCTGTTCGCGGTGACCAACCCTCTGGAGACGGTGGTGCAGCTGGGGGTGTCCTTGAGCCCTGGGGAGACTGGGTCCACCAACATCTCGCTGCTTTACACGGACTCGGAGCGACACATGACCACGCAGACCGTCGCCTCCTTCCTCGTCCCTGACTTCACCAGAAAGTGGACTCGGTGAGCAGATCTTGCACGTAGGGCTGTCGAGCCAGAGTCGGTTTTGAGTCGAGAATTATTGCTAAAGAGTCTGAGTCCGAGTTGGACTTCCTCAAAATTCAGGGGTCAGAGTAAAAGGATTGAACTTCCCTCTCCGAAGCCCGGCTTGTATATAATAATAGTTAATTAAGTACATACCGTGGGGAGCAAAATAATACAACACGTTGAATAAATAGCCAGATTGCACATTTATAGATCACGTACAATTACGAAAATTGGATTATATATAAACAATAGTATAAAAAGGTTATTAATATATCTAAAACCCACAAATATTTAATATAAAAAATAGATAGGAACATGTATAGTAAATACGTGAACAAAAGTTTACAATACCCAACTTTTTCCTCGATATTATACATAAAAATTATTGTAGAATTATTCCAGAATGTTCTTATACATTCTACTATTTAGTAACCAAACTTCCGTCAGCATTCATCTCCAATAACGTGTTATTGGTACAGCAGCTGTCGTTCTGAAACGTCTTAAGCATGGGTAAGAATGATATCAGCTAAGATCTTCGCGAACGTATTGTGGAGCTCCATAATGAAGGTTTGGAATATCGGAAGATAAGTGCACAACTGTGTGTTCCTATAGCCTCGGTTGGAACCATAATACGTCAGTGGAAATGCCGGAATACGACTCTCAGCAAGCCTCGAACTGGCCGTCCACGGAAGATTAGCGACCGTGTTTCTCGAAAATTGGTCCAAACAGTAGTGCAGCGGCCTCAAATTACTCGTGAAGAATTAAAGTATGATCTCAATGCATCTGGGATCGAAACCAGCAAACACACGATCAGCAGGGCACTACGCCGTGAAGGTCTTTGCTCCCGCAACCCTTTTCGGACACCTCTTCTCCTGAAATGTCATGTCAAATCGAAGCTGAAGTATGCCAACGACTATTTGAACAAGCCAGCAGTGTTTTGGAACTCAATACTGTGGTTAGATGAAACCAAAATCGAACTATTTGGGAGAAACAGCACAAACCATGTTTGGAGGCAACAAAACGAAGAGTTTAAACCAAAGTGCACCATACCCACTGTTAAGTTTGGAGGTGGCTCAATCATGGTGTGAGGATGTTTCAGCTCATCATTGAAGGAACCATGAATGGCAGGGAATATCGTGAAATATTGGAAGAGCAACTCCTACCTTCATCTCGTTTGTTAAAATTGAAACGTGGATGGAAATTCCAACAAGACAACGATCCAAAGCATACTGCAAACGAAACCAAGGAATTATTGAGGATGAAGAAGATAAACATTTAAGAATGGCTAAATCAATCCCCGGACATGAATCCGATCGAAAACTTGTGGAGGGAATTGAAATTGAAGATTCAGAAGAGAGGTCCCAATAACATCACTGAACTCAAAGAAATTTGCATTGAAGAATGGAATAAGGTTACGCCCGAAACTTGTAAAAGGCTGGTAGTGAACTACTATAAACGTGTCAAAGCCATAATTAATAATAAGGGCTATGCAACGAAGTATTAATGTATGTATATCTTGAAATGTGTTGTAAACTTTTGTTCACGTATTTATTATACATGTTCCTATATATTTTTCTATTAAATATTTGTGGGTTTTAGATATATTATTAACCTTTTTATACTATTGTTTATGAATAGTTCAATTTTCGTAATTGTACGTGATCTCTAAATGTGTAATCTGGCGATTTAATCAACGTTTTGTATTATTTTGCTCCCCACGGTATACGAGTGAATGAAGGTAGATCATCCTGGTAGTTTATGAAAGTATTATAGATCAGGAAAGCACACAACCTGCTTTGAGACGAAGGAATGGTAGCGAATAAATGACAGCATATGGTTTCTTATTCACTACTCCAGAGAGTGGATCAGGTGCGCAACCTGTTTTAGCAGAAGAATGAAAAGTATGAGAATGGCCTGTCTGCTGATCTAAAGTTATCATGAACGAGAAAATATATGTAAATGAGACACATCAAACGCATTCCGCACATAAAATACATGGATGAAAGGAGTTTGACTAGATTAGTAAATCGTCCTTTGTTTTTGGTAGTGAATTACGAGTATTTTAGAATGAATACTTCTATGAGCCTCATCAGGCGTGATATCTTATGAGTTCTACATTGAAGACCTATGTCTTAGAAATATTTAAATTACTTGTACTTTGCCCCAGGGTTAGTCCTGCAGCCACTTGTGTCTAATTTAGTTGTTGATAAACTCATGTGGTAAGCTAGAGTCCCTTTGACGTGTTGATTGATCCGTGCTTGTTTGTGGTGTTGAGGTTTGCGTTCAAGGTGACGGGTGAAGAGGTGCAACTGTACTTCAACTGCCACCTCTACAACGGCCTCATGGTCAAAAGGGTGCCGGAGGAGATCGTGTTTGATCCAGGCAGCACCCTGTACATCGCACAGGCGGGAGGCATCATTAAAGGGCCCTTCGAGGTGAGCTCTTTCATCAACGAATTTAATGCGCGTATATTTTGACAAAACTTATTTTAAATACCCTAGCGTTTTCATTCGTACCTGATTCTTATACGACATTTTAAAAAACAGAACTGACAACCTAGAAGCGTACTTTTGGTTGTTGCCAATGAGGAAACATGGGTTAAGAAAGTAGAATAACTCTATAGGATTCATTGTTTAGTTTGTATTATTGAGCTAAAATTGAATCCAGAGTTGACTTAGTTTTGGCAGAATCCTGGAAAGTCTTCTTTTACGCCTGAGACGAAATTATGTTTAGAATTTGTATCATCGCCAGATGTGTATCCAGCAAAGTAGAAATAAAGTCATCATTAGTGTCCTCAAGATTTCAACAACCTGTATGTGTACTTCTTAAGCTTTATTATTTATGCCGAGTAGATTTTAAACCCACATAATGCTTTACGAACCAAGAGATTCTTTAAAGGACTATAATTTGTTATTACATCATTGAAGCATGGAAGATTACTTGCGCCCTCAGACGAGTGACATGTCATGTTTTTAAATGAAGGTAATGGTAAGAGTGTCTGCAAATGTTCCGTAAAGAAGGCGTAAGTGAAGACGAAATAGAATTTCAAAAGCGTGGATGGAGTTTGGAAACGAAGTCGAGAGAACAAGTAAAACTGGTAGGAAGAAGAGAGATCTAAATTTTATTTTGAAGCTAATAGAGATGGAGACTTATTGACAAAAGATAAATCTAAACTAATAATGGACATGATCAAATAGAGAATTTATCCTGTTTGTATCACTTTAGACTAATTTATAGAGGGAAATTACTGTTCTTAACCACATCACAAAAAATCACATAGAACTTATAAGATTACATTTGTTAATCAATAAAATAATTTTTTGGAACACATGTCATAGAAAACAATTTTAGGGTGTACTAAACATTAAATGTGTATGTGAGATCGATTCGTTTACATAAAAACCTCTTCAATATATTTTTGAACGTTGCTACAACAGGGCTCCTAGCTTTGCAAACGTACATTGATAAACTGTGTGTTTTTGCGTGACATGTATTGTAACACGGTATGCTGATTGTCGCTAGGATGTTTTGTACCCAAAGAGACTATACTATTGTTATTAATAATTATTAAATGTCGTGAAGTTCTTGTGCATTGCAACTAAAGATCCATTATTTACATATCATGGCAGTGTATCTCTATCTCTCTATCTGTGTGTGTTCATCCCATTACTTCCTATCTAGTACTGATGAAAAATTATTGAACTTAAATCAGAACGGGTATACATGTATTACAAGCATTGTATTGTGGGTACCAATGGCGCTGGATTACTACAAAATATGCCATTTTCCCCCGTTATTAACCTTCTTCTCCTACACGGCCATATTATAGGTAGATGAGATACTCGTACAGAATGGAAGTTATATATACAGGAATACCTCAAAACTCGAACACAATTCGTTCCAGAGAAGTGGTCGACTTCTAAACTGGTCGACTTCCGAACGAATTTCCCCATAAGAAATAATGGAAACGCAATTAATGTGTACTTAGCCATGCCGTGATGCGTAGCCGGATCCGAAACACGCACTCCACTCTCAAATTTTGCAATGATTTCCGTCTTCAGTTCGATTGTTGCTCTAACATTCTTCCTTTTCACTCGCCCACTATCACTAACATTCTTCTTAGGACTCATTTTTAGCGGTCTAGAACGCAAATCAACCAAATACACAGGAAAATGAAATAGCGTATAACGCTGCGTAAGTTCAAATGTGACCAAAACAACGGACGGCGCGTGACTGCTGACACTCGACTTGACGCGCTTTTCACTCGGCTTGATTCAACTCCCGAACGCTTGTTCGGCTTCCGGGCCGAAAATTACTCGAATTTTTCGGTCGACTTCCGATTTGTTCGACCTTCGAGCCGTTCGACTTCAGAGGTATTGCTGTATATTCACGAAAAAGTAATTGAAAACCAAATAATTCTTCGTAAATCTTGAATATATTCATTTTATAATAATTTTAAATCAGTCAAATCGAATCAAACTTAGAACGCAATTTGGATCGAAAAATCCTTAATTTTATCACATTTAATCCCTGGAATTTCTACGGAAACTGTCTAGTACGTCATAATAGAAGCCGTCGTGTATGTATTTATTTGCTTATTTGATTAGAAGATTTCAATGTAGCTGAGAAGTTTTATGTAGCAATATGTGCAGATGTCGCAAGACTTGTGATTGGTCAAATTGCAGGTCGGA
The DNA here is from genome assembly GCA_006783055.1 of Trinorchestia longiramus. Lineage (NCBI taxonomy): Eukaryota > Metazoa > Arthropoda > Malacostraca > Amphipoda > Talitridae > Trinorchestia > Trinorchestia longiramus. Next base: position 27,865 of record VCRD01001740.1, read on the forward strand.
TTGGTCAAATTGCAGGTCTTCTAAAAGGCAAAGTTTCAACTTATTCTTCCTATGCCGGCTCACAATTGGCAAGACAGAATTTCTAAAGGTCTTTTCGATTGTATTCCTCTCGAATGTGGCCAACGGACCTACCTCTTTTACGTTTTTCTCCTTCACTAAAGCGATATAAAGCATTAATTTTTCTTTTGAAGGAAACTTGTGGCGATAACGATGCTCGATGATGCGGTCGTGATACGGAGGTACGGAGCATAGACCTGCGTCTCAGTTACTCACCACAGAAGGCACTCTCTCATTTGTGTAACGAGCACCAGAATGCGAATTTTATTCATTCATTTCGGCCTTAGTAGACCGGGACATCAGGCGCATTTTAGTGGTGCCATCACTTCGGCGATACCAAGTTGCTGAACCTAGTATTTATAATGCTATACATTTGATGACAAACGTTAACTGGTGATAAAAGTTCAGGTCTTAGTGCGCATTTATTATACAACTCCTAGAGTGATCATATCTTCTGGATTTTTTAGCGAAATTTAACTGTAATTTCGGCATTTGAATGATATTGTAGCCTCTTCATTATTATCAGTTTCTATGCCGACTTCTCTTCATCAATTTTAGGTCTTATCATGAGAACTTGATTCTGTTATTTCTAGCTTTTTTCTGACTATGCATCGGAATTCATAGTGATCAGAAACAGAAATTCTGAGCCACTGCACAGTAGCACTCGTCTCGAATCAACTGGCTGGGGCTGGCGGAATTATTTACCTCGACGCGGCGTCGTGATCGTGGGCCCGTGTTCTGCGGGCTCATAAATTACAAAGTGTTGACGTGCCGGCCAAACATAACGTGAGTTTTGCGCCGGTGAGGCCCACAACGATCAACACGTGTACCCTAAATATTCTGTGTGTAAACAGGAGTAATCCATGTGACTAGCCGGGATCTGCGCGCCCCGTATCCATGAAGAAAATCCCCTTAAATTGCTGGTGGATGAACTGCAAAGAGTCGATAAAACTTCGCAAGTGTCTACGTTGGAGGGGGTAGATAGCAGCGAATGGATCTGTGACCTCGGCTCCTGGTAAATATTTGACGCTAACTGTACAATTCTCGATTCCTGCTATTCTTTGTTATGCAAGCTTACCACCTACAAATGTTGATGAAGAAAAATGGTTTCTTTTCTGCACAATCTTGAGATTATCATTCATGAAACATCTACTGACATCGAGCCAGTTTCATGCATCCCAGTGTAACATACTATTGAAAAGAATAGCCTTCAAAAGGCCCGTTTTAATAAGCCGCCTTCCTTTAAAGTAGGGGTTCCCAACCTTTTTTCGCCCCGTACCACTAAAGAAATTTCATTCGAACTTCGCACCCCCTGAAATTTATATTTTGCTCAAGGATAAATTATACGAATTCCAAATAATACTTTATCAAAAAAGGATTTATATTCTATTCTTTAATATAATTTGTAAAAGAAATTACAAATGTAACCTTGAAGCATATAATAAATTAACATTGGGATCAACCTAAGAAAATTAATCTCTTGCTTGAAATAAAACAAATAACTAAGTAGTAAAAATAGTACTAAACACTACAATGACTAGTTCTCAAATGCTTGAAAAATTCCACTTTTTTCAAATACAACAGCAAAAATTGCCATGCAGTGAGGAACAGCTGACACCTGAACTTGTTTCATCTCGGTAACAAACATGTTCAGTTTAGGTCCTAAACTTTAGGAACTACTGAACGCGTTAAATATACGGTAGGATCGAATCTTTTCAGCTATGTATGTGACGGCCACTAAATAACGATACTTAACTCTGAAATGAAAACAAAGTTAGTCCACTGCAAAAGAAAATAAAAATGCCAATTATAGCCAATATCCAATTATTTACCTGGACTTTTCTCGCATCCCTTGAAATATCGTCTTGCACCCCCAGAGGGTGCGAGCACCCCAGGTTGGGAACCCCTGCTTTAACACGTTGCCTCCGATTGCCTGGCCGGTATAAATCTTCACTTTGTACATATTATTACTAGAAGGCACTGTAAATTTACAGAACCTAACCTAAGTGGCCCACATACGTACCACATAGGTTCTGTAATTTTTTCAGATCCTTCTAGTGACTATGCGTGCAAAGTGAAGTTTTACACCAATCAGGCAATTAGAGTCAACGTGTTAAAGGTAGGGACGGAGAATATCCAAAGACATCGCTGATATTCTTGAGTGACTGCAGCTGGAATTAGAGCTTGCCAATGATGCTGAGGGGAAAATAAACTAGTCTGAGCAAGTAAGCACTTTGTCAGGGGTATTAAAAATATTATTTGTTGAAACCTGTTCATTCACCATAAACGCTTTAGATGAGTGTTGCAGCACCCTTATGAAATTTGATTCTAGGGAAATACGGTTTAAATTGTATGATTAATTCAAAGCATTTTAAATTCATTCATCAAGAGGCTGAGGCTCAATAGAAGTGACGTACTCGTACAGGAAGGCTTCCATGCGGGCCTCTCAACGTGACGGAGCTCTTTAGAGCAGAGCTACTGTGTTGCATCCGCGTATCCACGAATGTTCTAAAACACAGAAAACAAATGTTCTTTGATGACTTTATTGGTAAAATATTAGGGAGGAAATACGTCTGCTTTTCAAATTAAAGAATATAAGTCTGCTTTTCAAAATTAGCGAGGGAATATGCCTGCTTTTCAAAATTTGTGAGTAAATGTCTGTTTTATAAAATTAGTGGGGAAATATGACTGCTGTACAAATTTGTGGCACATCTGAAAATCGTCGCTAATTTACTGAGTATTGTAATGGATTGATCAGGGTTTCTATTACTGTTAATAACACATCAACATTTCCCCTTACGTTATTTTGGTTGTCGAGCACAAAAATATGAGCGTTGGGGTCGTTTCCACTCGCTTACCCTCTGTTGTGGGACGAGGGAACTCCTTGGAAATTGAAGGTCGAGTTATTTGACCGACTGCGTTGAGACTTGTGGAATTTTAGCTTTTCGATCACTATTATGGTTAGAGTTTTCTCTAAAAATTTGGGCTGAGCTCATGCGCGCAGTTGACATTTGGGAACCTTCTGCTGGACGCTAGCTCTTCAGCCGTCACAGCGCTGCTGGACAGCCTCCATCATGCTTTTGGTGCCCCCACTGTCGGAGCGAGTGTTTGTTCTTTATCTAGCGATAGGAATATCTACGTTATTCCTCGCATTTCCTATTTCTTTTAAATTATTTTGTATTTAATAGACGTGCCTTCACGTCTGACCTGATCAGGAGGATAATATTAGGAGAGTTCGTTCAGAGGGAAGAGCACTCCCTTCTAGACCTCACGCCAAAATCCTTGAGCGACGATTGTGCGAGCGTCAGAATTTTCCTTCGAATGCTCAGGACTCGCACGCTCAGACAGCTGTTATGGAATCCGCATTTCAACTCTGCATTCAGGAGACGAGTGAATTCTCTGAATTTATTACAATAGTTACAAGTGGAGTAGAATACATATCTAAATGGTCATTGACTGTTTGAGAGTGTTATACTCGTACGTAAGTGGGTTTATGATTCACGTCAATGTAATTGTGTTATGTGGTTCAGTAAACCTGGAATATCATGATAATAAAAATAATAAATGTAATTAGAATAATGTGTGGTCCAGTGCACAACAGCTGTTAATGTGTAATGAAATGGACGTAATATGTGATGGTTCTCCCTAAATTCTACGGATATTCTGAATCTGTACGTCCCAATATTTTCATTCTTGGTAATGCATGTCAGCGGCATTTGGGGACTGTGCGCTCCACAGAGGTAGGCGGTACTGTCATGGGAAGCACGCTGTGACCGTCCTTGTCAGTACACCATTAGGATCAAACTCTCTTCAGATGTTCTGGTTGCTTGAGCACAGTCACCAACCTCTCTTGTGGAGCTCTCGTGTGGGTTCGGCGCTTTAATTGCTTAGAACTTGAATATTTTTGTATTCGTGTTCGCCAAGTGGTGTTGGCCGACGAATCTTGCAACAGGCTCACTGCGTTGTAGTGCCTTTGATTCCGTTTCCTATGTATAAGTAATTTCATACAATGCTCGTAGTGTGGTTGAAAATAGAATATCTACAATGATAGAAGTCTATAATTTTCTTGTGTATGGGGTACCACTTTTTTTGGTGCGACCCATTACAACCTGTTGCATTGTTGTGAAGTCAGTGAGCTGCTGGGCGTGATTTGGTGAGGTTGTACACGTTGCTTGCTCCTGAGCTTGACCTGAGCATCGGGGCGGCGCGTGTTGCAAATTTCCGATTTATTTAAAATGAACATGGAATACCTCGGTGCTAATTAAATTTTTGGGGGGCTTCACTCGAAATAGGTGCGGTGACAGTGTGACCGTATATAATTGTACGTCTACAATTCAGAAAACATTCAATTCATTTATGCTATGTTTCATAAACTGATAATATTTATGATTTTACAATTACACGAGGGACAAACTTGACCAATGTATTGCGCTGTGGTTGTAACTGCATTCAATTTCGTTGCTCATATTCATGTCGTGAAATATTTGTTTAAGAAATGCTGCAGACGCATTCATAACATGAAATACAGGGTTTTCCGCCATTGCATTCAGCGCGCGTGTGTGAAATTGAACGTGTACAAACAATCCTATGAACGTATGTTATAAAATTGTCAGCTTCGGATGTTGTGAGGCTTGCAAAATTTGATGAAATATGTTCTTGATTCATCTGATGCTGATGTCCATATTTCACCTGCTCTCATGCCCCTCTTTTCATTGTGTTATAGTACGAGTGGTGTGCAGCATCACTAACGTGTGAGCACCAATTATGTGTCCGCACCAATTATGTGTCAGCACTAATCATACATTAAATGTCTCGCAAAGCTGAGTTAGTGCAGGCTGTGGCGAGCTGTGCTCACCAACACAAGTAACTGCAGATTTTGGTGCTTTTTAAAGTAAATCGAACAGCATCTCGCTGAGATGGTGGCAAATTCTGAATATTATAATTATAAATATAATCACGAGACAAAAATAAATTATTGTAAAATAGTATTATGTAGCAGTATCAGAAATACAAGTGTGGGTCATAGTACAAATATTTAACTTACCTGAAATGGTAGCCGAAAATAACGATCTAAACCTCCGCACACAATGAAAGAATAGTAAAAGATATGTAATTATTATATGGCCGCTATGAGAGTCAAAAAAAAAAATCCATGCAAACCATGTTTTAATAGTGACAATTAATGCAAAAAAATAAGAACACTTGCGACCTCTGGAGGTAGCTAATAATCAGGCAAATGGCTTGAAAGAGCTTAATTCCGAACTGTAGAAACACTTGCCACCATTTCTGTTTCAACACTTTTCAATGGAAGTACGCTAAAAGTTTCCCCATCTGTATCCTCTTGGAAGACAAAAATTGAAAACACAACTAAATCATTGGATGCTGTTCTCTTGCTTTACCACAAACCATGAATTATTGAAGAAAACATGGCCACTGCCTTGTGTCGGCTACTGTACACGAGATACGGCATGTCAGGCCAGTCCTAACGCTCGAAGTCCTCACAATTTTGTGTAGGAACAAACACTGAAACCTCATGCTCTCGCGTGTTTCAAAACCGCGCATGAGCTGGTACACCCTCACGACTAGTACACGTACTATTTGGCGCACCATTTCAGATTGGTACACCCTTCCAAATTAGTACAATCCTCCATGTTGGTACGTGAATCTTTTCGACCTAATCAAGCCCACGGAACATGGAAGACGGGCCTGAACATGGAAGATGTACTCCGAACACCCACCCTAAAAAAGGTTGATGCATGATTAATACATGTCCTGCTATGGAGATGTTTACGTGTTTCGATACAAAATTTTACCCAAACGGGTAAACGTGTCTTGTATATAGTTTGTGAATACATAAATTATCCACGGCACTAAAATTGATACCTGAACCAGAGAATTTCTATCAACAGTAGAGTGAAAAATTTGGCTTCTTAAATCAAATTTGCACCTAAACAAAATAATTTAAATGAGTCGACTGTTTCCAACCAAATTGGAATAAAAGACCGCGGAAATAGATTATTCAGCTAGTAAAAATGGAAGCGAATTCTGGCTGTTAGACACTTGTTACAATGACATTTACAAGGATGGTCGTATAGTTGTTGGTACTTCTCCCAGAAATAAGCTTCTATCTTTATAACACAGTAATTTATTAGCACAGCAGTCGGAATAACAGAGACCACGGCTATTTGATACAAAGGTTCGCATTGAGTTCTTTTTTGTTCGTAGTGTTATTTTCGTGCAGAAGAACTCACTCATTGCAGTGATATATGCAAACATAAATGTCACTTCAGAACCAGATTAATTTGAATTAAGTTTTCATCCTCCCACGGTCCGTTATTTTTTTATGCATCTTGTGTCCCAACTGAGTAGACTGTGCCGTCTGAATTGAGTAGACTGTACCGTCTGAACCGAGTAGACTGTGCCGTCTGAATTGAGTAGACTGTGCCGTCTGAACTGAGTAAACTGTGCCGTCTGAACTGAGTAGACTGTGCCGTCTAAACTGAGTAGATTGTGCCGTCTGAACTGAGTAGACTGTGCCGTCT
>VCRD01001740.1:34708-52950 GCA_006783055.1 Trinorchestia longiramus
TGGACTGAGTGGACTGGGGCGCCTGGACTGAGTAGACTGGGGCGCCTGGACTGAGTAGACTGGGGCGCCTGGACTGAGTAGACTGGGGCGCCTGGACTGAGTAGACTAGGACGCCTGGACTGAGTAGACTAGGACGCCTGGACTGAGTGGACTGAGACGCCTGGACTGAGTGGACTGTGCCGCCTAGAAATAGAAGCTAAAGCATAAGCCATGTCTCAAATATGGCCTCTGATGAACTCTAATTTTATCACTCGCATCAAAAATAAGAAATGTTTGCTTACATCGGCCAATTATACTCCTCCAGTATCACATACTTTGTGTCATGAACATTATTCTGCTCGATAGAAGTTTTATGAAGCCTGATATAAGTTCCATGTAGCCTGATATAAGTTCCATGTAGCCTGATATAAGTTCCATGAAGCCTGATATAAGTTCCATGAAGCCTGATATAAGTTCCATGAAGCCTGATATAAGTTCCATGAAGCCTGATATAAGTTGATTACTTCTTGTTGAATGAGAATGCAATATTTTTAACTTCTGATTCTCGTGAGAAGGTCCTCCTTGCAACTAAAAAAAATGTCACTTTTGGGAAATTCCTCACACACGTTCTATTTCCCTCACGATTAGACATACGCTAATTTGTCTAATGCATTTAGACTGACTAACTGATATTTCTTCCCTTCTAGTTAACAGTTCGAGGTTAAAGAATAAATGAAATGAGTCTTCGGGACACATTAATGCGCGGCTAGTGCGTGCTGTAATGACTTCTCCGATACCCCTCTCGCCTCGTCTAAATTACTCTGCTCTTTACTCAAAGGCCTACAAATTTCGTGGTCTCAAACTGATAATTTGATCATTTGATTGAATAAATGAGTAATGAAATTATTACAATTTGAAGAAATTGATGTATTAAGCATGATCCTCATATTACCGAAGTATCATCTGTTGATTTTATTTTATTTCATCAATGAAATGTGTATTATGTTTTGTAATACTACATTAGGGCTACGAGATTGAGAATGTGTGCATTAAATAATACTTCCAAGTATTACTTGCTGAGTATTATGTATTATTTAGTGTTGCCATGCTTCAGGCCGTCCAGCAAATAAGTTGTTTCCGAGTTCGTGTTTGTGACGCAGCTTAGCTGCAGCCAAGTAAAAGGTAAACAACCGCTCGTACGTTGTGCTTATCAGCACCCTTACGAGACGAGGTTATCGTTACAGTAATAACAAAACATACAAGTTTATTACTTCATAACTTATTATCATTCAAAATACGACTTATTTATGTCGCACGTAATGTTCTTGATCGGCATCTGAATGGGACTCTGAATGGCAACCACAAGTCCCTATTATGGCCAGCATATAAGACTGTAAAAATAGCAACCTGATGGCTGCAGGGCAGACACGTGCATCTCTGAACCATCAACTCATATTTGTCGAAGCATTTATTGGTGTGTCGATAGCCTGCATTTATGGATGCCGTTGTCAGGTTCTTGCGCGTAGCTCATCAATTTCCGAGCCCACGCCCACTCGAGCCACGCTGGAGCGAAGGTGGCTGGAATACTAATGGCCACACGCAGCAAAATCCAATGAAATTTGGTGTTGTGGAAAGAAGGCATAGGTTCTTCTAAGGAGTTTAGTACAAAGAGCGATGATTTTTGGCTTTGGAAATGCAAATTGTCGAGAGGGCTCTTCAGTATAGATACAACACGTCGAATTTTCTTGCCGACGAATGGCATTTATTGCTTGTGACAAATTAGAGCTATAAACTTTTCTATTGCAGCCGCCTTCCGTGCACTGTATTCAAGCTGGCAATGATTTACGAGATTTTACATATCTAGAGGCTTCCACACCTGTTTTTGTGCAGGTTTCTTTCACGTATTAATATGAGCTGAACTCACTAAAGCTGTTACCTATCTAGTGTTCCATCAAACCTCAGCCCAAAAAATGTCTTTGTACGCTGTGCTCGAACACCTCGTGTTCGGAGTCGGCACTGCAAGAAAAGCGTCATTTTAATGCGTCATGTTGGGCTTCTTACTTGTGGTGATTGACGACGTGCCACGGAATTACTGCGCGTGCGGCGCGCTGACGCACGTGTGACGGATGGTGCTAGGTGCGCGCTGGGACTCTTGATGCACAACACGTGTTCTTGTACTAGAAGTCTCACACAAATTGTATTGATGATCTTCCTGCGGTGAAGAACGGCAATTATTTGAAAAGGGCTTTGTTTTATATGGTCTACGAGCCCAAGCCGTTACTTACGGCAAACCATCATACCGACAAACTTGTACTTTTTAAGCCTTGGGTTTTAGAGAACGCACGAAAAAAAAAGACTGGCTTAACTTGTTAAAGTGTGGGTACTTCGTAGCTCAGCATGAAAGCATGATACTCACCAAAGACGTACAGCACATTTGTTTAACTACAATTAAAGGGAAGAAACAAAATGAAGTAGGTTTAACGACGGTATCCAACTTTATTGCTCAGGTCTCATGAATATTTTTAGGTTAAACCTTTTTCATATCAAGGGAGGTCAACATTTGTGAGTGAAACAAAAGTAAAAATCTTGCATGCAATTTTTTTGACGCATGTTGCGCGGACTGATACTAAATTTGAAAAAAATGCACGCTGTTGAATAAAATAGGGCATTGCAAGAGTCCTGATGCTTGAAAGTAGCGCCGTACAGCAACACATGACCTGCCAAAGAGCCATACATAAAGCGTGTTAGCTGCGACTTGTGAGGGCGTGAACCCCCTTGGCATCGACGCTGCGTATTGCTCGGTGTGTTGACGGTTCCCAAGTGGCCTCTGATTGAGAGCTGAGAAAGAGCTAAAATACCTCTGTGTGTTTTGTAAACAGCCCTCGCTGCTCGACTTGCGGCTCTGTAGCTGCTCTAGACAGCGGCCACAGTCGCTTTAGTCCCTAGCGTTGGCTCCACCAAAAATGGATTATACGATGGGTGGTTTGTCTCTTCTTTCCCGCTAATGTTCATATTTGTTCAAAGTTTAGTTCTTATTTGTTCTCGCATCATCTAAAAATATATCCATTAAATTTGAATTTTTTAACTTGAGACAACACAATCTGAATGTTGTTATGCTGTCTTCACATAAGAGAACAGCACGGTACCTCCGCCATGTGTTTTACGTGTTAATCACTTAAGAGTCCAGTATGCAAACACCCGCTTTCTTTAGAGTTAATGCGTCCTTTCTGTCTACAAAAAGTTTAAGGCAAGTATACATAAAGCTTATCGCTTTGGAAGATAGTGGACTGCACTGCTGGAGTGCTCGAGAAGAAACCGTTCCGCTGCAAAGGTTTTACGACTGCAGCTCTTCTTTCACTGAAGCTAACGCGTTTCTAACAATTAGAGGAAGACACTTGTATCTCATTAACGTACATTGTGGAGATACCCCTAAAAACTTGGTAAAGTTTTACTTTAAAGGTGAATCCTCTTACCTAGTCTATGGAAGACCGGACTGGTCTTGAGAGATATCTTCACACAAATTCGTCCGTGTTGTGTTTCATCGCTCTGCCTTCTACTTATATTCAGCTCACTCCAAATGGCAGTGGCATAATTTCACTGAATTAAAATTTTTACTTGTATAGTATTAGGTTTCCCATTTCAGTGTTCAGTTATTGACAGTGGTGAATTTATCCTTTAAAAAATGAATGCTTTCCAGGTATAGAATGTGGCTGCCATTTGTACGAGCTGCTTGTGTGAGAAGTCGCAGTATTGTCCAACAATTGTGTGGGCAGTAGCCGTTTAGCTGTCTGAATTTTAATGAAAGGACTCACAGAAATCGATTTCTCTACTCTTGCACTCATCTGATTCGGGGAGTAAATAACAAATTGACTTGAAACCACGACTTGTAGGTTCAAGCTTTGTATCGTGACCAGAGATCTCCGGAGTTTTCTCAAGATATCCACAATTCGATTCATGCATCTAGAATCACTTTTTTCGTCTTCAAGTATTAAAGTGCAGTATTTTCAGTGAATGGCAGCACGTTTTTTGGTTTAAATGTTGTTTTTTTGCAGTTTTTTATTCATTATATATTTACTGAGAGGTTAATGTATCAGCCAACTGTGTTGTATGTTCAGTTTGACATGTCAAAGTAAAACTGAAAAATATTTAGTATTTTGCAGGAAACTTAGTGCCTCATATTCGGTCTTCCTTACTTTAAATGTGTGATACTTCCGTGCCTTAGCAGCATCTCCTGTGTAAAATGTGAAGTATTCTTGTGAAAGATCGCCTTAATTCCGTGCCATCAAAGTGGCGGAGTGCCGCGCAGTTAATGCCCTCGTGGTCCATATTGTAATTTCTATATTCACTCTCAGTTAAGGTTGTGTGTTGGAAAAAATTCATGTTTTCATGCCCTAGCAGTTTTGCAAAAGGAACGTCACATAAACTTGAACTAATAGAATCAGTTGTCTGATTGAGTGTACTGCGTGGCTCAATTGAAAAAGTCGTCTGATCCTAATTATTTTATCGATAGCGAAGTTCTTGGAAGTGCTTCTCTGATCATGAACTTTGTCACTGCCTATTCTTTTGCTTCGTGGTAGCATTGTATCGAGCAATTAATTTCAGTGTGCGACTAAATTTCTTGATTGTAGTTAGAATATTCACAAGAGTTCTAGTGGACGGGCGGCAATGACGACAAGTGTGACTTTTCCTTGAATCATTGAGTTTATTAATGAGTGATTGAAGGCAGTGGGAGTGTTGCCATGATGCGTGCCGTCGTCATGAGCCTGTGGAGGCTGGTGCTAATGGAGGTGCTGCTTGTGCTCTTGCAGGGGTCGATGCAGGAGCTCAGACTCGTCAACCTCCCTGCCCTCGCCGAGGTCCAGTGTGCGGACTCCAGTATGGTGAGTACCTGTAATTTGTGATCCTCAGAATGCCTGGTGGGTGTTGGGGTACCTCAGAATGGACGCCGTGGTACCTCAGAGTGGTCTGTGATACCACAGAGGGGATGCCGTGGTACCTCGCTACACTACTACCTTGTGGTGAACATACAAGAAGAAACACAACCTAGCCTGGCCCTGCACAGTTCCAGTGCCGTAAGTATTCTAACCTACATAACTTTACTATTATTACCTTCATCGTGCCAGTGTACAGTATACACACAGTAGAACAGTATGTCTTGCCGCTAAACTTCATTTTATCATATATTAATTCGCCAATTTGAAGGATTTTGGTTTGCCATTAGGCCTTCAGTGTCTGAGATCAAATGCGGTGATTTCAGGTGTACAACTATTTTTTTAATGCTACTAGTTGATTAACTCCCGAGTTTTACTTTCCATGCTGCTTAATCTCCTCCCCTCATACAGATTTACAACAGATATACTGTTTCGTGAATATTAGTAATAGAATTGATTTTTTATCATCCGTTTTTTACGATATTTCCGCTATTCGTGTCGTGTTTGCGCTGGAACGTATGAAGGAAATCATACATTACTTCACTTGCCTGATTGTGGTGCGTGCGTGCAATGCGCTCTTGCTGGCATCATATCCACACTTATTTTTGTTCTGATCTCACAGCATGAGGTTTCAGTTTTATCCATATCCCATTTGTGTTAATTTGCATACTTTGCGTATTACCGTCGACGTAAGGAAAATCTTCATGGGGCTCTCTTACAGTGGTATTGTGTTTGCTACGTAAATAATTGGTGTTTTAATCGGATGATTTCAAACAAAAATACATATATATGATTGATACTGTCTAAATAAGAACGATAATGTATGTTTTATTGCTGCAAATAGCACGTTGCAACCACCTGTAGCGCTACCAAGTAGCGGTGGGCTCGAGTGTCCGCAGTTATTCAGTAGATAAATGTGCTGGCACGTAGGCCTGCCTAGCTGTGGGTTCCCTGTGTTATTGTGGTCTATCTGATCCTGTTTGTGTTCCTCTAATTGGGGGATGACATTGCTTCCTTGTCGCTTTCTGATTTAAAATCCATGGGCCCGTAGCGCTTCCATGACTTACGTTGGTTGCACATGTGACTCACTATTCTATGGTATTTCATTCCGTTCGTAGAAACTCTTCTGTCTCCAATTTTCTATTGGACAAACATGAAAGTTTATACTGAATGTTTGTTAACATTTTCCAATTTTGTTAATCGGCATTTATGCGCATTTTTTAAATGAAAAATCTTTTTATTGAAGTGCAAAGGGTTTGTGGTGCGTGTAGCGTGTTTGTGGTGCGTGTAGCGTGTTTGTGGTGCGTGTAACGTGTTTGTGCCCATCGTTTGGTCACTATCTATCGTCGGGTCACATCTTCCTGCGATATTACATGTACGAGCACAACGTATCAGTTTACCATTCAAATTAGGTTTATGGCGTAGAAAGTTCCTTTCTTGCCTTCCTTGGACTGGTACAAAAAATTTCAGAAACTTTTATTTTAGCCTAGACAAGTACTGGAGGCTTCGTATTTACGATGAAAAACTGTATTGCGGTCAAATTGAGCATCTAATGCGCTTAGCTTACTTCTGTAATGCAACGTCCCGACCTTCCCTCTTGAGCTACAGTTCTTTGAGCTGCTGTGGGGAAACTGAAAGTATGTACTTGACAAGTTTTAAAACTTTGTCGAGCTGAATATGTACCTTTGTGCTAGAGATCTTGATACTAGAGCAGAAATCGGCATTAAAGATATTGTTCATATTAACTGTTTTTATACGTTTACAATTTATACTTCTTTCCTATTTTATGAACATATGTGTAAAACAGTTACTTTCTGTAATTTTTAACTGATTCTCTTAAAATCGTTAAAGGTTAAGTTCCATTAGGAAACATAGATGTTTCCTCTTTGAATATCATTATGGTTTTGTGAGTTTTGTCACAAAAATCTTCACGTAAGTGTAATTCTATGTGCAAAACTGTAGCGATGTCCGTATATATAGCACAGAAAGAAGAATGTGGAATTAGAATGAATAACATAAAGAATCAAAAATTGCAGCAACTAAGTCATTGACTGATTTTTTTTGCACGAATATCATCTTAAAGGTGTAGGTTACAGCGCAACAGCCCATATCTGTGTTTTCATCACTAGAACATCAAACACTGGGAGCAGGATCGCTTTTCAAGATAGCAAATATGTACTTACGAGTGGTGCTTGAACCTCTTATGAGTGGTGCTGGAACCTCTTATGAGTGGCGCTGGAACCTCTTATGAGTGGTGCTCGAACCTCTTATGAGTGGTGCTCGAACCTCTGACGAGTGGCGCTGGAACCTCTGACGAGTGGCGCTGGAACCTCTGACGAGTGGCGCTGGAACTTCCGACGAGTGGCGCTGGAACCTCTGACGAGTGGCGCTGGAACCTCTGACGAGTGGCGCTGGAACTTCTGACGAGTGGCGCTGGAACTTCCGACGAGTGGCACTGGAACTTCCGACGAGTGGCACTGGAACTTCCGACGAGTGGCGCTGGAACTTCCGACGAGTGGCACTGGAACCTCTGACGAGTGGCGCTGGAACTGCTCCGAGGAGCTGCCGCTGCAGACAGACCCCTGCAGTCCGCCACATGTGTGTCCTGCATTGCCTCCCGAGGACAGTGGTGTGATATGAGGCCTCAACTCTGTGACCGTGTTTTGAGCTTTGGTAACCTTCGTGTAAACTTGATAATTCAAGTTTTTCATTTTATTTTTTAAACTTGGTTGACCGAAATGTCAACACGATCGTTCGTTGAGTTCATGGGTATCATGGAAACAAATGGAGTAAAGTCATTACTGTGAGCTGATGGAATATCTTCAAGTAGTTTAGATTTTAAGTATTTTACCTAAGGTTGATTTTTAAAGCCATGGCTGGTCTAAACCTTCAGCGTAACCTGAACAGTTAAATTAGATTACTGTTCAGCTGATGAGGGCCTTGGCAATCTTTAGAAGCTAGTTAAAATTCCTGAGATGTGAAACTGTTATTTGTGTTATCTTCTCCTCAAATATAAAAGATCTAGAATTTCGAAGTAAGGCGTGAAAGTGTCTGCTAAAAAAGTGATGAAAATACTCACCATGCTTCGAAGTCGTGGGTAAATTTCCATAATGACGTCTACATATCGTCTACATCCACAATGACGTCTACATATCGTTTACATCCATAATGACGTCTACATGTCGTTTACATCCATAATGACGTCCACATATCGTTTACATTCATAATGACGTCTATACATCGTTTACATCCATAATGACGTCTACTTATCGTCTACATCCATAATGACGTCTACATATCGTCTACATCCATAATGACGTCTACATGTCGTTTACATCCATAATAACGTCCACATATCGTTTACATCCAAAATGACGTCCACATACCGTTTACATCCATAATGACGTCTAAATATAGTTTACATCCATAATGACGTCTATATATCGTTTACATCCATAATGACGTCTATATATCGTTTACATCCATAATGACGTCTATATATCGTTTACATCCATTATGACGTCTATATATCGTTTACATCCATAATGACGTCTATATATCGTTATATCCATAATGACGTCTATATATCGTCTACATCCATAGTGACGTCTGCGTAACGTCTACAGCAGTACTGAGGTCTACATCCATAATAGTGTTTACGCTCTAAAGTACTGCTCATTAAATTATTTTTACTACATCAAAATATTTTTGTTTCGTAGGGTGCAGTTGGAAAACTTGAAATCTTGAATAGACGCGAATAAAAGTGAAAGTTAGCTCCCTGGGTTGCAATTAAAATAGCATTTTGTGGAGCAGAAAGAGCATATCCCTATGGAGCACTGCTCTACCTTGACTGATCTTTATCTGTGACGGGAAAATGTGTCCTGCAGCCTCAATTGGACTCTTTCTTCTGCTCGAATTTATCTCAGTCCAATCCATTTCAACTTCTCAGATTCGTTGACTATTGTATTTGGAATCTCAAACCTTATAGGGAATAGATTTATTTGATCTTTCTTTATTGGCTGGATGTAAGGCTCTTATATTTACTTTCGGTTTCAGCCTTGAGTAATGCGTTCACGACCCGTACAACAACGCAAGCTTCTCTACGGTCTTGTGTGTAGGATACATGAACATCGTACAGGAGTAGACATTCCCAGCGCTGTACTTCTGGCCCCGTCTTGCATGAGTCATTCCAACATGTGGCGTAGTCTTGTGCGATAATTTCTCTTACATCTCCTACGAAACAGAAATAAAAATCCATCAACACGTAAGATTGAAAAGGAAGTATTTGTTACCCTGTATGGTCCATTCTAATCCTGTTTCCCTTTTGAGGCGGTCATAATTACGAGTAACTTTTTGCGCTGCTACTATGGTACGTACTCCTCACATTAAAGCTTTTTGATTTTTTCCCTACTCGTAGATCTCACGATTGAAAATTTGCGACAAATCGGTGACAATGGATGTAAGGCAAAGTCTTTTTAGAACTGAAGGAGATTTATTCCAACCGAACGTACTGATTTCACCGAAGCTGTTCAAATGTTGAGAGGTTTTTAGTACTTAAATTTACTCTCATATTCGATACAATATCAATGACTCCATTAAATCAGGATCTTGAAGTTGGATCAGAACTAGATTCTTGTCCTCTATTCAAACTACAGAGTTAAAAAGTTTTTCAATTGGTTAAACCATTCAAATTAAGTCATTACTCCCCTCAATGTCGAGAGGTTTGGTTCCTTAACACTGTGTACGTCACGAAGTGATACTCAGAACACACGTATCTGACTACATGAGTCATTAAATGTATGACACACTCATTACGTGTATTACAGTCATTACATGCATGACACACGCATTACGTACGTGACGATTTTCACGAGGTTACATCCTGCGTAGGCTGAGTTGGACGTGCGCACATGTCGACCTGTACGTCTTCGCTGCGTCATTAGTTTAGATGTCGGTTCTCTACATCTGTGAAAAATTACAATTTTTTGCAATGCAAAATTTATACATAGCAAGCGGATTTGCGAAGTTATTCAGGGCAGTTTTCTTATGAATTATCTAATGTAACTTGCTGGTGTTAGTTTTCTCCTCATCAGACCAGTAGGGACTTTTCAAGCCCCTTCTCCGCAAATATTTGTCATTGGCAAACCTTGCAAGGCAGCATGAGTGGGACTAGATGCTGTTCGTTCTGCATCATATGTTGAGAAGTTCATTCGAATATGAGAAGACTTGCCTCACTCTATGGGCGCCATGCAGAACACTGCACCCTCGGGTACCCCTCACATACAGGCGAGCGTTTGTGCCACTTCACTCCAGATGCCTAGTCATCCCACTCACCTCCTAATGATCGTCTAATGCAACACAGTCATGCCATCATCCTCCACTCATCTCAGCTTCTCACACTCCTGCTTATTTACACTCGTTCTGCGTCTTTTGTTCACTGCAGGACAGGTTTTCCAGAACATGGACCTCTCCTCTACGCTGAAGTTTGTGGCTCGCTCAGTCCTGTACTATTTAACAGACTTGCGTTTTAAAATAAATACTCGACTTCTTGAAGTAACTTAAAAGTGAACTTAATTAATTGTGATGTAGTCTGACCAAGCAGACAACCTTGAGTTTTTACGTGTCACTGTTGCTGGCGACGAAGACGTTAGTCATCCACTCTAACGTCCTGGTTGTTTACTCGAGTCGGCTCTCAAGTGAGAATTACTGGGCGTTTGCGATTGACCGTAGTAGATGTTTTCAAGAATAGTAGCAAAATTTCAATTCCCTTACAGTCTTTTTCTCCCGAAAATGTACTTAAGTGTTTTGCATCGATAATTTTTTTAATTTAATTCTTTCAATACATAAACATCATGCTAGACCACATATGGTTAGAAATATTTAGGATTCATTGCAATTTTCAAGTATCAGCTGCATTTTTTTATAATTTTACAAAGTACGGTTATAGCATGCTAAGAGCTTGGTTATTGAATGCATTCATGTTTGCAATATTGAACCAACGATCGCTATGAAATAATTTCAATTAACTCTAATTCTTCTGAAAACATGGTTCTGATGGTCAATATTCAACTGTACATGATGACCGTATTATAGACTGTCATTTTCTCTGTATGTTCAGTAATAGCTCACATTTGAGAATGCAGTTCTTTACATAATGCCAGTCAGGAAAGCGCTTTTCGCAACGCTGTGACATCAAGAACTGGCAGTGACGTACCTTCATCCGACACATTCTGGTGTGCGTGTTGCCGGCTGTCATCTCTCTGCTGCACGCAGCCCCTGTCTGCTACCGCATCTGATTTATCACACCATCGACGGCTGCGATAAAGCTCGTAATTCGAACACAATTTTAGGATCTCAGATCTGGCTATTCATCCTCGACTTGTTGTGGTCAGGAACTTGGATGCCGCAACCGGTTGGTTGGGTGGCGGTTGCCCAGCGTGGCTGCACTGCTGAAATATGGCCGCTGTTTCTATGTAAGATCAACTGCCAGATTCCATCAAATGGTGCCGTAGGAAGGCTTCCAGTGCACGTTTTCTTTCATTTATTTTGGCTTCAGGGCTCAAACGGGCATTTTAAACTCGGGTAATCTGACCTGGTTTTCTAAAGGTGATAGTTTAATGAGAGCTCCGTGCAGAGCTTCTCGCTGTGAAAGCTTAGTCAAAAGATTTGTTCTAAGTTTGCTTATTGGTTTAAAATTACAAAGGAAACTCAGTTGGTCGTGCACCCACTTATTGTTCAGCATTAATGGGTCCTTAGAAAGCATGTAAGGGCGCTACTCACGAGATGCTGTAGAAAGTTCCTTCATTATTATATGTGAGAAACTACACGTCGTATGCTCTAACTTATCGTCCATTTGAGAACTCATCTTTTTCCTCTTCTGTCATGCGTCTAATCAACACCCGTTCTTTTTACAAGCTTACCGTGTATTTCTGGAGGCATGATTTATATCGGAGTCCGTCCATTAATTGCATTATGCAAACATTCCATTATAATTAGGCGGAGCTGGCTTATCTCGATGCTGCCTTCATTGCTGAGCTATCTCTTGCCAATTCTTGATCACGATGCTGGCGCTGCTTTCCTGTGCTGCCCTGTGTGGTCGCCCTCTGTAATCGCTTCATTAGTTCGAGCTGCGAGTCTCTTATACGTTGCATTTGTGTCTGTTCTACTCTCTATCATGTGGTGAACCCTCGTGACCAAGACTCTCGCGTCTGAGTTGGTCGATAATTACTGCTAACGAGTCAGAGTCCGAGTAAGACTTTTTAATAAAACAGGAGTCGACGGATTAGTCTTGCAATTCTACAGTCCTGCTCGTGCCCTCGGGCCGAGGTGCATAGGTCTCCCTCTATCATGTTGGTTAAGAAAAAGATCTTGATTCCTGCGATGCCTTACGACCGTTTATAAAGTACCTATCCCTTAAAAATATGCCATATATATATATATATATATATATATATATATATATATATATATATATATATATATATATATATATATATATATATACTTAGAACATGTATCTCTCCATGAGATTCTGAGTTTTTTCCTGATTTTTTTTGTGTAAGCATGTTTGTGCACGAATATTTGTGTGCTGGTCGGTTGTTTTGAGCTGCTAGAGAATCAATCTTATTGAAACAATGGAATTTTTTACTACATGATACGTATTTTAGGGACTAACTTGCAATACTATAGATATTTAGTATTTTGCAAATTTTGTGTTATGCACGGGGTGCTGTTCTCATTATTGTACGCCGTACTAAATTGTGTTATCTAGAGAATTTAAAACCATTTTTTATCGTAAAATATTTTAATCAACTTTGTTAAAAGGTTGGGCAATTTTTCTATGTTAAATGGCTAGACTAGGCAGCGGCACAGCGGGCCTTCAATTTGGTTTTCTCGTAACTCAGCAGACTTGTTGGAGCAGGTTTTATTGGAGCTTGTTGAAAGGTTCTTTCAATCTCTTCGGTAATAAATATGAGTATTTCTTTTGGCGTACCTCTTCGAGAACGCTCTGTTGCAGTGCTACATTTTGCAATTAATGTTCTTTTGAGAAGAAAGTTACTCGCAAATAGGAGCATTTGTCGTTTGAATATTTGAAGAGCATCGCAAGTTTCAGCTCGAGTTAGTCGGGTGAGGGAGCCTTCGTTTGATTCGTCGAGTGTTCCAGAAAGAAAGAGTTGCTGTGAAAATAAGTTAAAAGCTTAGTAGAATTTTGTGAACTTGTAAAGTGTGAGATAGCACATTCCTTCCAATCCCAATCTCCTTCCTGTTGACTACAGTCGAGAGCTCCTTGTTCAAGAACAAAAGATGTAGGAACATCAGGGTATAGATCCGATGATAGGGAAGTATGTGCGTATAGAAATTCTCTACTTTGTTGGGAGAGTGATCCGAAATTTTTCCCGCGATTTTCTTCGTGGTGGTAGAGTTTCTGTACAACAGTAGTCCCGTACTATGGAGGTGTGCACTGGTACTGTACCCCTGAATGTGCCTGTAATAATGACAGTTTCTCGTGCTGTCTGTGGCAGCAAAGAATTTGAAATGATCTGTATTAGCCAAAATTATTCAGTTTTTTATAACTATTGTAGTATCGGTATCTCATATTTTCTAATGTTAATGTGCATATTATTCGAGTTGGTCAAAAATTGGACTTGAAATTGATCCCTGTTGAGACTGGTACACCTCTAAATCTTGTTTAATGAAGTGTTGCTGTGGAGTAGACTCTCCTTCATGAAATTCCTGCTTGAAGTCGAGCCTGCAGCTGCTCCAGCGCGCCCAGGGTGAACCTAGCCCTGGGCTGGTGATGCAAACTGTGCTGGCAACTGACGTGCAGCTCGACATCTAGTCTGCCACACCGCTGCTGAGGCCAAGTCATTCTTGGCCTCTCTTAAGGATGAATCACTCGGCAGGAGCGGACTCGCATGTATCAGCAGTAATTCGGGCTGTTTACTCACGTAATTTTGCGTGAGTTTAAATTAATGCAAATGGATTATAGAACCTTCTTCGTCGGGGTCATCAAATCCGAGGATCGACAAACACAAGTTCTTCTCATATCTCGTGTGGTCTGTAGTGGAGTTTCATGTGAGCACAAAATGTCGGTTTATTAAGTGGTAGACTTTATAACGTCGTAAGTATACAATGCTAAATAAATATGTGTTGGCACTTCTCAATTCTGATGTGAAGGAAATCTGACAAGTTTTAACACGTTAACCGCCACATGTACCACCGGTGGTACATTTGAGGATTTCACTTACCGCCGCATGTACCACCGGTGGTACATTTCCAAATTTTTAATAATTATTTTCAAAAATTAATTTAAAATATTTACGGAAGGTTAAATGATAAAGTCGTAAAATGGTAAAGTCGTGGCGGTAGTGACAAATCTCTGATATCAGGCATGGCGGTTAACGTGTTAAGCTCCAATGATGATCAGCCTAGTGGTCAGTGAAGACTTTCTAATAAAGTCATCGGACGCTACAATTGTAGGATCAATTAACTATTTTGTATGTGCGCAATTAATGAACATTGACATGCCGCCTCCCTTATAATGAACTCTTCATTCCCTCTATTTGTGTGGGTATTCGTGGGTTACTTTTCCCGTAGTGATCTGAGTGCACTTACCTGCTATTTTTCTTTATCAATCCTTATTTTTCTATTTATTTTGACTACTTGAATTATCTCGGCTATTTGTCAAAGGAAGTTCATCGTTACGATTGAGCCTCATCGCTCATAACTTCACTTTACCACCTGAAGACAGAGAAACCAAAAGTTCTAATATAATAAAGCTATTACTTTTTTGCGGGTCAGTTTATTGAAATGAGAACGAAATTACCGGCACGAGCTAGGGATCAAAGTTTCACCAGAGGCCCGGTGGCAGGACTCGGAGTCGCTACACTCCTCATTCTCCCTCACCGTTCAATGCAGCATTTTTTCTTTTGATGCACACTCTGCACAACATGTTCTGATGTACTCTACAACACGTACGTTGAGCATAGAGTTGGGTACACGTATACCAAGTTGTCATTTTATCTGAAGTACGAATAGATTGGTAATAAGTCAATCAATTAAAATTACGTAAAACTGCCGTATGATATACACAGAAAATATACTATTTCAATTTTTTGAATTATTTGACGAACTAGACTAGAGCCTTTTGGAAACGATAAAATTATAACGTGGTGCATCATGAAAACAGTCCAATTTGCGAGGTTAAAATATCTTGATATAGGGTGTGCCCTCAGGTAATGCAACAGGAAAGCTCCATGCATGGATTCAATTCCTATACTTTTATTTAACGGATCCTTATTTATATGAATTGATGACCTGCATTTGGTATAACTAAAGGTCTCAAATAAGTAAGTAAGTTGATATACATATCGAGGGTCCGTAAATGTGAAATAAAGTTGTATTTTACCAGCGCTCGTAGCAGACGCGGTCAGTTGGTGTCAGCAGGAAAGGTATGAGGGAGAGTTTGGCATAGAGTGTGCCGGGAAGAGAAAAGGTGAAATAAAAGCGGATGGAAAAGAAGAATAAAAAGATGACTTTACACATACAGTAGGTAGTTCAGGGTAATACTTTATGTAGCTAAAATCACGCTTTAGCTTTATGTTGAGGTAATACACCTCAAATATTGCCCTTAACTACCTACTGTATGTGCAAAGTCATCTTTTTATTCTTCTTTTCCATCCGCTTTTATTTCACCTTTTCTCTTCCCGGCACACTCTATGCCAAACTCTCCCTCATATCTTTCCTGCTGACACCAACTGACCGCGTCTGCTACCGTTAACATATTCAAGCCTTGATAGGTGCTCGACGCTCACCATCTCGCGCTCAATGAACGTTATAGGATTCGCTCAGCGCCAGCCTCGCAAACAAACAGTAATGAAGATCAGCCTGGCGATTGAAGCGCCCAGCCTAAACACTTCTCCTGTCCGCCCCTCGAGCCACACCGCCCTCTGCAGCCCCTCGTGCCACTTGAAGCTCCTCGCAGCCCTTCTCCTCTGTGCTGATCTCATCCTTTTCCACTCAAACGACACACATGGAAAACCTCGCCTCTTTTGTTGTGACCTACACCAGTATTTGTGTGTGAAACTGCTCTTTAGATGTTTCTAATGGCTTCTCAATGGCATTCATGAAGAAACACGGAGATTGCGTACAATTTTACACCGGTATTCTGAATGGAGTTAAATTTAATGCTAATGAGTTAGCATTTCTGATATTACTCACTTGAAGTAAGACTTAAGTAATATAAGCTGTCCGAAACATTCGCGAAGAAAAAGCTAGATCAACATAAACGAAATATGTAATAGATTCCCATAATTTTAAACTGATATTTATCTTCACCAGCGAACAAGTTAAGCAAGAATTTTCAAGCTGTTCAATCAGTTTAAAAGCTTTTGCCTGCGAAAATTTTGAGGTATTTTTTTAATTGTGTGCTGCTTATATTTTGTCAGCTTTTGATCACAAAAATTGGGGTTTACAGGTTCATACGAAAATGGGAGTTCCAAACTCGGATGGAAAAGGGGTTCCAGACTCTGATTCAAACTGGGAGTTCCAGGCTCAGATGCGAATGGGGAGTTCCAGGCTCATATGCGAATGGGGAGTTCCAGGCTCAGATGGGAATGGGGAGTTCCAGGCTCAGATGGGAATGGGGAGTTCCAGGCTCAGATGGGAATGGAGTTCCAGGCTCAGATGGGAATGGAGTTCCAGGCTCAGATGGGAATGGAGTTCCAGGCTCAGATGGGAATGGAGTTCCAGGCTCAGATGGGAATGGGGAGTTCCAGGCTTAGATGGGAATGGGGTTCCTGGCTTAGATGGGAATGGGGTTCCAAGCACTGATTTGATAAGAGTTGCCTGCTAATGTACTGAGAAAAGAGTAACGGAAGACTCGGCTGCTCGGAGGAGTGTTCTCACAATGCCCGGGTCATCCCCGAGCTCTAAAGAGTTCACACGCCAGACTTCGGCTCAGCTTTGCAGGAGTTTTGCACTTTCCTTAACTTGCTCTTAAGTTTCTTTCGTGAAAACACCAATTTGCAGAATTCTCTTTTAGTTTTTCAAAGACTAATACAAAAAAGAAGTTATTTACTTAATACTCATCAAAGTTATGTAGTTAAAGTCCTGTAAATATTTTTGAGGTTAACTTGAAATCGTTCAAAATTCAATTCGGAAAAGAAAATTTTTGAAATGTTAAAATTTAACGTTTCCTGCGATGGGGCCCACCGGTGGGTCATTTAGGTTAGGTTCTGTAATTTTTTCCAAGTTTTTTAGTGATTATGTGTACAAAGTAAAGATTTGCACCGGCTAGG
Organism: Trinorchestia longiramus; assembly: GCA_006783055.1. Taxonomy (NCBI): domain Eukaryota; kingdom Metazoa; phylum Arthropoda; class Malacostraca; order Amphipoda; family Talitridae; genus Trinorchestia; species Trinorchestia longiramus. The sequence continues at coordinate 51,918 of VCRD01001740.1, forward strand.
CAATCGCAGAAAACGTGTTAAAGTGAAAATTCTGTCAGAATTTCCTTCCTAAGAGAGGCATGGAAAGCAGCTTAACCCTGGAGCATTGAACATGGGTATAGACGTCACTAGTCTCGGGCAAACTACGAGTATACCCATGTTCAGTCCTCCGGGGTTAATGTTAAATTCAGCTGGCGTAAATTACAGCTACGGTACAAGAGTTTAAAGTCTATACTAAATTAGCACAGGACAATGTGCCATAGAATATCTTACTTCTTCAGATCTCTGTTAAATTGACGCCATGCTCCTGACCAGCCTGCTGGAGAGCGCGATCTCATCCTGCAGGTCTGTAGTCTTGCCCCGACTCTCCGATGACTGATAGTCTCCGCAAGTCCATTAGGTGGACCACGCTTTCTTCGAATCAATTATACATACATTCTTGTAGAGTGTATGGAGCCTGCGGCCCGTTCCTGGCACGGCATTGAGTTGCCTGTTAAAAAAATACAAGTGAACGAAAATTGCTCTATTCAGACTCGGCTTTGTGTTGAAGCACTTGCATATAATACGAGCTCCTCTGTAGTGCCCTGTGCAGCTGGTTGTACGTTTGTGTCCTCACTAAGTTATGAAGTAAATAATTTGTTCTTGTTGTTTGGCTCTGACTTGACTGTGACGCGTTGTCCGTCACTTCGTAGCGCAGAGCGAGACTGTGATCATGCACGTTCTCGGTGATTGTTCTGATGTGAAGTACCCTCTCATGTGTGTTGATGAAACCGAAAACTTTTGTCAATTTCACGGTGTGTGCTCAAAAAATCATAAACTTCATTTTCTATTCAGAATTTCGTGATTTTAGCTACTTGCATTTGATTAATTTCAATGTGACTTTTTCTTAGAACTTAAATTTAATTTTTAAACGCGAAGTTTTGTTTTCTAGAAATTGCTTCGACGATGAAGACCTTGACTGTTCCTGTGCAATTGTAGATGTTCGGTATGAACCAAAACCAGTGGAGGGGACAGAGACATCAGACCAGTGGAGGGGACAGAGACATCAGACCAG
>VCRD01001740.1:53024-90852 GCA_006783055.1 Trinorchestia longiramus
AGGTGTGTCGCGAGTCTTCCTCAGGTGTGTCGCGAGTCTTCCTCAGGTGTGTCGCGAGTCTTCCTCAGGTGTGTCGCGAGTCTTCCTCAGGTGTGTCGCGAGTCTTCCTCAGGTGTGTCGCGAGGCTCCCTCAGGTGTGTCGCGAGGCTCCTTCAGGTGTGTCGCGAAACTTTGTGACGAACACCTGAAAACATGGACAATGTGTATAAATCTCGGTTTCATGTTCTACTAATGTGCCTTGGAGGAAGGAACTTTCATCTCATCGATTGCTTACATCGAACTTAATCGTACTGCACACTCAATTTTGACCTCTAAATTACAGATGGATTTAAACTAAATTAGCTTGTGACTAATCATAACTAGAGCTGAAGGCTATTTTTTGTACTTGCCTATTTTTCAATTTGTTTTGCTCAGAATCAGTGTTGTTCACGTACTTTCAAACTATTGTTTTTGGCTCGCAATACTTGAGTTAAATCATATGGTGAATTAATCAAATAAGAATATTCAGTTTTTGTTATTGTATTGGTAGAATAAAGGTTAGTTTTTACCATATATTTCAGAAGGTGATTGAGTGAAAAAAAATTTTTAACACTACTTAACACGTTGACTCCGAAGTGGTACATATGTGTACCACTTAAGTTAGGTTCTGTAATTTTTTCAGATCCTTCTAGTGACTATGCGTACAAAGTAAAGTTTTACACCAATCAGGCAATCGGAGGCAACGTGTTAATGTTCCAGTTTGACACAGGAGCTTGACCGTTGACATACGGATCAGTTTAACACTGCCTGTTGTTTACTGGTGTTGGTTAGAGTACGCACGTGTTAATTGAAGGGTGGAAAGCACTAGTGGACTACTTGCATTTTTTCCCATGGTAAATATAATATATTTTCCACGGGAAAAAATGCAAGTAGTCCACTCCCGTGCTGTCGCTAACACAGCGCAGACAGAGGCGATTACGATCCAGTAGTTTACTATATGAAGGGTGGACAGCACTAGTGGACAACTTGCATTTTCTCCTGTGCGAAAAAATGCAAGTAGTCTACTAGTGCTTTCCACCCTTCAATTGCGTATGAATACCCCTTAACAATGGATAAATTTGTTAAGAGGAAGAATGTTAGTGATGGGTGTGAGGTTGAAACAGAACATATGATGAAGCCCTCAAATCCACTACAAAAGAGGCAAAAGTTCGCCATAATAGACAGTATTCTGATGATTATTTGAAGTTTGGATTTTCTTGGTCTGGAGATGTTTTTCAACCATGACCATTATGTGTAGTTTGTGGTGAAAAAATGGCAATGAATCCATGGTACTAAATAAGTTTCAAAGACATTTCACGACTAAACATTCCTACCTACAAGATAAAGATCTTAATTATTTTCAAAGACTGCTACAACAGCAATTAAAGCAACGCAACGTTTTTCAGAAAACAATGACCGTGTCTGAACGGGCTCAAGTCACTTCAATTGAGGTAGCTGGAATAATAGCAATGAAATCAAAATTCCACACTCTTGCTGAGTCAGTTATCCTTCTTTCTTGTAAAAAGATGGTGAAATCCATGTTAGGTGAAACAGCTGAAAAAGAAATTAGTAAAATTCCGCTTTCAAATCATACAATGCACAGGAGAATTGTAGATTTGTCTGAAAACATTCAAACAAATGTTCAGAAAAAACTTGAAGAATCTAAATTTGCTTTAATAGTTGATGAATCGACCAATATCAGTAACAGTGCTCAATTGCTTGTATTCGTTTGTTTCATTAATGATGATGAAATAATCAATCAGTTTTTGTGTTGTAAAGAAATGCCTAGGACTGCTAAAGGTCAAGATATTTTTGATATGATGACAGGCTATCTTAAAAAAATGAATTTGACGTGGAAGTTTTGTGTTGCTATTTGTACTGATGGTGCACTATGTATGGTAGGCTGTATTAAAAGTTTTGCATCACTAGCACAGAAAGAAAATCTAAATATTGTTCGTAATCATTGCTTTTTACATAGAGAAGTTTTAGTTTCAAAAGTATCACAAGAAGATTTGAAGCGAGTGTTACATCAAGTAGTTGAAATTGTCAATTACATTAAAAAGCAGGCCAATAAAGTCGAGATTATTTGAAGAACTATGCAAATCAATGGATTTCAACATGTTCACTTACTCATGCATACCGACGCTCGATGGCTGTCAAAAGGTAAAGTGTTAACTCGCGTTCATGAATTACAGAAGGAATTAATAGTATTTTTTGATAAAGAAAGGCACGAAAGATTCTGTAAATATCTTCGATGTGAATTTTGAATGGCCCAAATGGAATATTTAACGGAAATATTTGGTAAACTTAATATTGTGAACAGTAGTATGCAAGGTCGAAACGAAAATATTCTAACTTCGACAGATAAGTTGGTTGCCCTCAAAAAGAAAATTGTTATTCGGAAAAGCAAAGCAAAATTGGGTGAGTTTGATGTTTCCTACAATGTGTACTAACTGCACGAAAGAAATGATCCCTATCGTGGTTGAGCATCTAACAGCGATCGAAGAAAACATCGACTACTACGTTCTGTCGCTGAACACAGAAAAGTACGACTGGGTTCGTAATCCTTTTGTAGATGTTCCTTCTAATATTGGGTTTAAATTATGTGAAGAAGAAGACTTGGCTACCATTTCAAGTGACCGCAGTCTTAAAACAAAGTATTCAGAGGTAGATATCGACACATTTTGGATTTCAATACAAAGAAATTTCCTGCATTAGCTGAAAAAGCCCTATTAGTTCTTTTACAATTATCTACTTCCTATTTGTGGGAATTGACTTTTCGACCATAGATAATATAAAAAATAGGAAAAGAGAAAGACTACGTTCCACTGAAGAAGAAATGAGTCTGCTTATCAAACATACAACCAAGCATTCAAGAAGTCATAAAAGAACACCAGGCGCAAGTTTCACACTAGGTAAGTGGTTATTCTGGGATACTAACATAATAAACTGTATCAGACAAGTCCATGTATGTATTTTTTGACTATTTTACGGTTTCATCGTATAATATTTAAAATTATTAGTGTGTCACGACAGTTTCATGTGCTCGTAGTGTGTCGAGGGTAAATAGGTTGAGAAACACTGCATTAGATACTCAGGACGATAAATGACTCCTGCACAACTCAGACGCCGTCTGCTCACCCATAGACCCAGCCACGTGTTTGCAGAAGAGAAAACTACAGCTGTGCATAATTTTAAATTCCGTGTGACGTTATTCTGAGTTTTGCATTTCTAGAGTCTCGAAGTTAACTTTTATTGTAGTTACGCCTGAATTAGTTTACCCTCATTGTTATCTACTTGGATGCTGTAATTAAAACACGATCCGCTATCGTGCCTACACTAAAAGCTATTCTTAAGACATTGACTCCGAAGTGGTACGTTTGTGAGCCTCTTAGGTTAGGTTCTGTAAATTTTACAGTGCCTTCTAGTAATAATACGTACAAAGTGAAGATTTACACCGGCCAGGCAATCGGAGGCAACGTGTTAAGAAACCGAGAAGCAATTCTGCAGAATATCGATGACTAACTTCAATTTCATTGATCCAAGTGCAAACTGGACTCCGTTTCCACCTATTGGAAATGTATCTTCTGAGTTGTACTTCTCCCCATACTAAAGAATGGGTGGCTCTAAATGTATTTTCTGCTTGTGTGTGATCAATTGTAATGATGAAATAGCGTGCGTGTGGTGGCACACAGCTGTCACGTTGCAATGCATCAGACACAGACTTGCTGTTGCAAAACGACTCAGCCAGTGTACTCCAGTAATTGGCACACGCTCGGTGCAATTAAAGCCTACGCCATTTTCATGTCCCACAGCGATGATGGATTGGAGGGTTTACTGCGCTCGAGTCTATCTGCCAAATGCGTTATCTCATTTGGTGAAAGATGGAAACTTGGAGCGCAGGTTTCTGGACGTTTGAAGGAATTGAATGTTGCTGCTACGACCATCAACCTCGACGTAAATGCCTTGCTAGTCGTTCTAACGTACCGCTAGGACAACACTAAACTTTATTGCTTGGGCACTGATCTTCGCTGGAATTTGCAGGGGCGTTACTCTGGTGTTCAAGCAATGGGTATTTTCACTATCGTATTTCTATTAAACTAGGTACCACCCCGCGTTCCAAACAATTTTGCAGTTATGTAAGCAGATTTTTGGATAGCCCTCTTGCGTCACTTACGAAAACGTATGTGCGCGTCTGTGCAGTTCATCAAAGGAATTCTCCTGCAATCACTACGCAATGTAGGCACACAGTCCACTTACACCATCATGCCTGGGTCCTTGGAAAACTCATCCGAACATTTGACGTGTGCTGTGCTCCTAACGGTAGTCCTATTTACAATAACATTCACTTTACGCTCACCTTTATATGCCTTTATTTTATCAAAAAAATTTCACTGATGTAAATGTTTTTCGTAGTTTAACGAATTCATGATTTTTTTCTTCTGTACAAATGAAATCTACATTTGGACCATCAAATCGTCACTGGGATGAAGTGTAACATCAGGGAATTTTGAGTGCTGTCAAGATTAGTTGCTCCGTCCAGTGCAGTCTTATGTGTGATGAAAGGTGGGCTCTAGTCGCTCAGAAACGCCATGTGGATGTATTAAAAATAAATGCTTGTTTCTTCTCATGCGATCCCATCACGAAATGATCAACAGAAATATTCTGTTTCTCATGCTTATTAGTTGCAAGCATCATTCCTTTTTGCTTTAATTGCGGCTCAAAAATCGATTACTTTAGATCTTACAAAGTTCTATTCATCGGTCAGTTATCGGACACCGCATGCCCGAGTTGCAGCCACTCCTGCAACTTGCAATTTGTGTTCCATCAACTGACGTAGATTTGCTGTCTCTTTTTCATCCTCAAAAACACAGTTTTAGAGTGGATGGGTTTTAGGGAATCCTTTTATTTAATGTAGCGGGTAAAGCAAAAGTCACTTTGCGCTTTTAAAAAATTAATAAAGGAAAAGCTAATAGAGCCAAAAATGTGGATTACATATCACGTGAAAGAGAAAATCTAGGAGTTTTCTCAAGTATCTAATATTCTGATACAAAGGAGTTTTTGTACTCGAACGCGGTACTATTATCAAGTTACGCAAAAAGTGTGAAGTATCTTTTGCTAAACGTGTATGATGGCATCAGCTCCACGCGTTATAATACTAGGCGAACTTAAGTAGCATTCCTTGTCTATTTCTGCGATTTTTTATTTTTTATGTTTCATTTGTTACTACACTTTGCTGGCAATTAATGGTAACCTAATTAATAGTAACCTGTAGTATAAATATACATATATTTCTTGTGCTTTCGCATAAGCGTATAGAGTACAACTCCGAAATGTGTGCGCGAGATCTAAAGAGTCGGTTTTGGAGCTATTTTGGCTCACCTTAGCTCAGGTTTTTCACATCAAGTCGTGAGTTTAGCTCGACATTCGGCATCGTCAGCGACCTGAAATACTGCAGCGTTACGACCGAGACGAGCAGAGTGCATTTACAGCTCGAACTTAATGCCTTGTCAAGCTGCGCTGAAGAGCTCAGCTAGTCGTGTATATTTCAAGCGGTGACAGCAACAGCGACTTCATCGCAGACTTTCTTGGCCCCAAAATGGCCTCAGACGCGGATACTACGGCGTGTCCAGGGCGGGTTATGCGCACGACTGAAGAAGAAGGACAATGTGGCCAAAACGGCAGAGCTACTCATCGCTGGGGCGCTGCACTTTGATGCCCAGCATCTACGTTAACAATAGAATAGACTACATTCATTTTTAGGGGCGTTTCATTTTAAGAACATTATACGTGTACGCTTTCGTGTGGAGGGAATGGATCTTATGAGGACACAAATTACGAAGACGAGCTACGTTTTGTAAACAATTTGTGATAGTCTTTTCTATAACAGACCAAATGCGTTATACAGGCTGAAACTGTTTTAGCCATGAAAAACGAGTATTTTTTGAGGAATGATGTCTCTGATTGATGGCCGACTCATCATAAGGTAAAAAAATGATACCGATTGTGACAACCATGTGTACATTGCAACGTTTTGTATCGACGCAGTTTTTTATGCGTATGACGATTTTTCATCATAACTATCACTTTCTCACGGTGTGTCGACTGAAAGTTTCTTGAGTCATGATTGTAACGTATTTGAAATGTTAAAATAACGGTTTGAGCTAACATACTTCTGGGTTAGAAACACAGTGCGTGATGTGGTCCGCCTGTTGCTGGCATAGGTCTGCTGATATCGTGAAGTGAGAGGCAGCTGAATTGACTGAATCAAAGCCACTCAACTGTAATTAGAAATAAGAGTGAACGTTACCACGCTTTTTTTTGGTGCTCCCTTTTATGGACAAATAAATTAAAATAACTTGGAGCATTTTGCTCAATTTTATTGTCAGTTGCGTAGAGATAGATACTTTGAGTGACGGACGCGGACTGGGCTCGTCACAGTGCTGGGCAAAGAGCGCCAGCACTGCCACACGGAGGCTTATTGCGTCATCAGCGCTACCTCGTCTGTCACCTCTTCTGCTGCGAGACCTGCAACGAGTGCCTTCTCGTTAGTCTTCTTTTCCGCGACAAAGACCTATTCTTTTCATCAATATGAATAAATAGATATTTTGAATGATCTTAGAGACTATGCAAACATTTTTTTCTTCAAGAAGGGACAAGGCTTTTAGATTTGCGATTAAAACAAAGATTAACCATCGAAAGTCTCAGAGTGAGGATAGCTGCTTAAAAAATTCAGTCACTAAAAAACTCGTGTTCATTATGAGAATTGTCCCTGAGTGCCCTGTCATCTACGCTTCACATGATTTAAGCGATTGAAGTGATTGTACTCGTATAAATACCCACACCGGGTTGAATTGGAACCTGTGTTGCAGCGTCGAAAAGTATTGAGTAGGAGGCAATCATTCGCATTTTTATCATAGTTAGAAGGAATAGAGTAAATTATTGTGCGTTAATGGAGGACGTGGACTGACTCGAACAATTGTACATCTGCTGAGTGGATGTCACGCAGTGCCGCGTGCACAACCTGTAGCGCGTTTTTTTCCGTGCTTCTGCCAAGTTTTCATATTCTGTGTTGTGGAGGTAAAAAAATGAAAGTATTTTGCATTATTTAAAAAAAAGAAAGATGAATTGTCACAATTGTGACTGAGTGCTGCATGTAATTTATTGGCTGGGGTTTGACTGTAATTTGAGTGGACGTGCCTGAGATAATCGGTCACTTGTCGTTCTTTTAATTAAGATGCTTTGAGTACTGTTTTCCCCTCAACAATCTCCTCACTAGCTTATCTCCATTTAGGACTCGTTGAAAGACACTCAGCGTAGCTCAGAGACGCTCAGCTCGACGTTATGAAGGACGTGTGTGATGTCTGCCTCCCTAGAACAAGGAGCTCAAGGGGACTGTCCTTCAGCATAGCTTAGAGACTTGCACTCTTTGGGGACACGCCTCGGGGGAGGTATTTTGATGGTGTCGGTTCTCGTCAGTATGCTGGAAAATTTGTGCTTCTTAGTAGCATCCTTAGCTAGCACTGCACTCAGTGAAATTAGTGATGTTTCTTACAATGGTCTGTAGTGAGTTTAACAGCAAAGCCTTATCTTTCCCTTTTTTTCGTCTTGTTCGTTTTGAGTTTTTACTTTACCTTTTTGTCTTTTGGAGATGCTTATCCTGGATTTTTCAGGCTGTTGCAGACTGTGCCAATGGAAGTACTGAAATTTAACTCCCCGAATTTTTATTAACACGTTGACTCCGAAGTGGTACGTATGTGTACCACTGAGGTTAGGTTCTGTAATTTTTTCAGATCCTTCTAGTGACTATGCGTACAAAGTGAAGTTTTACACCAATCAGGCAATCGGAGGCAATGTGTTAAACGCTGGTATTCGTATTCATTTTATTTTAGAAGCGGCCATCAAATTGAAGAGCTGTTACATGCATGGGCTCACGTCTGAAGTTTTAAGCTAAGTTGATCATGACTGACGCGTTAATCTCGTGCCATCTTGCTCGGGTCTCCACCATGCGGCATCCATTCAAGCGAACCTCAGTTGCTGCTTTGGAAACACTGGTATGATCAGACTCCGAGATTGACGGTTGAAGTTGCTGCTCGTTTAGCGTTGTTGTGTGTTTAGAAACACGTTTGTATTTTAATGTTTATGGTAATTATTCAACTAGGCTGCCTTATTATTTGACTTAACTCGATCCGCACCTTCATGCGTGATTCATGGCCCGTGCCCCGTGATGCACGCAAATTGGAAAAGTTTTACACAACTGCGAAATTATGTATCGTGAATGTAATGACTTCATTCTTTGCTGCTTGGTTGAGAGAGATCATTCAGTTTTAGAGGTAAGGTGAGGTCACCATCGGTCTCCTAGCAGCAACTTCCCTTTCACGTTCAGCAACAAATGACAGCAACAAATGAGACTTGTTTTGATGCAAAGGTGTTGACTCGGTTGAGAGTGACTGGTGTGTTGTGTCTACTGTCTTCTGTGTGAGTGCTCATGATTCTCTCCATGTATTTTATTCTCTACACTTCATTTTACTTCATCTTGCGATTACTCGTCATTTCAAGATAGCCGCTGCCTCTAATTGCTTACCATTTTAAAGCAGTTCACTTGATAAAAACTCTGGAAAAGTGTGTCTATTTTTGATAATATTTTGGTGGCGATGAAAACTACTGTTTTGTTAATTTTGACCAAACTTATACGAAAACTAAAATTAATAGAATTATGATAGCTAAAAGCGTGAAGCCCAGCCAGCAAACAAGCGCTGTCTTCTGCAGACCTCAAGTGGACTGAAGATAAAACCTTAAAAGTTTCCACTTGCCTCGTGAAGATTTGGCTTCGCCCCTCTTGCTATTTTAGAATTATCAGCTCATGCCTCGAAGCTAAAGTGGAAAACTTGTTGTACAACTGTCTTTACTTCCTGGTGTTATTATTACAGTCTTTCTGAGTAATAACTTATATATTTAGCCCCTGAACATAAAATTAGGGCATTAGTTAGCAATGATATCACTTCGCTGTCTCGAAAATTTAATTCTCGCTCATTGTTCCCAGCTTCACCTGAGTCAAACACCAAAAAAATTGAAGACTGTAACGAAAGCTACTCCATTAATTTTTTCTGACGTGAAAATGTGAACTCTTTGTTTTTTGTGTGTGTTCAATTAATTGAATGTCGTCACGACATCCCCAATGCGGTGCTCGTGCCGCCGACTCTGCTCTCCCTGCACTGTTCTCAATTAATTTCAACGCCTCACCAACTGACTGCGAAATTGCCTCTCATTAACTCAAGCTTTGTCTCTGCCGTGAGAGACTTTTTGCTCGCTACAGTAGACGCTGGGATGCTTCATCGGCTTCCGTCGCTTCATGGATTATTGCTCACTGATCACTGATGACTGCTCACTGATGCCTACTCGCTGATGCCCGCTCGCTGATGCCCGCTCGCTGATGCCCGCTCGCTGATGCCCGCTCGCTGATGCCCGCTCGCTGATGCCCGCTCGCTGATGCCCGCTCGCTGATGCCCACTCGCTGATGCCCACTCGCTGATGCCCACTCGCTGATGCCTACTCGCTGCTCACTGTTCACTGCCCACTGCTCACGCCAGCACCTGTAGTCAGCTGAGCCTCAAGATGAGGGAGTGGATTGCTCCGTGGTCAGCAGCGTTCCGAGGTTCATGAAGGAGACCATCATGAAGGAAACCCCATCATTTGGGGTTTCTTGATTACTCGCTACCCAAGGACGAGGTTCACAGAGGAAGATTGCTTGTGGAAATTGTGTGCTGTACTGAAATCAAGCTGCAGTAGTGGCTGACAGTCGTGCTCTATTCAAACTCGTCTTTTTTACTCAGTGTAAATTGTGAAATAGTATTTATTTATATGGAAGTTATGCTTTTTATTCACATGAAGAAATGTTCTTCTATTATTATTCCGTTTATTGAAGCAAGAAACACACCGTGAGCACACAGTTCTGGTTTTTCGCTGTCATTAAGAAAGGTGGTCTTGCGCTGGTATTGAGAGGCTTGGCTCAAGTGTTACATACCTTCAAAACAGCGGAGATCACAAAACTTAAACATGTGCAATGCGAAGAGTATTTTTGTAGATTGAGTCGTTTATAATTCATTTTCCTCGCATATAATACACTTGCACAACCTAGAGCTGCTGCACGTGTGCATGTAGACTTCCATAACTTGGTTGTTGAGGTGCAAGACGTCACAAGGGATAGTGTCCAGCCAAGCGTCCGTGGCTGTGTGGGGACGTCGCAGGCCTGACGGGCTACATGCAGTCCAGTCACAAGTCATCTCTGAGATCCGTTGTCAGTAGTTGCAAGTGTTCAACATTTCGTGGGAGGACCAAGAGAAAAGAAGAGTGTGTATGTGTGTGTGTGTGGCATTCAGACCTCACATTGTTGGTCGCCTTTACGCAGTGTGACGGAGAGAGTCCTCTGATGTTACTCTACCGTTACAGTTTGAACAGTCAGTATTGTTCTTATTTGTCCCTAGTTACCCACTGTAATGTCAGTAACCTGTGGTAATGGAGGCTGTTTCTAGAATTCTTGTTGCTTTCTTTCTGAAAAATCTTTTATCATGCCCTTCTTTTGATCGTTTAAAGTTCAGATATTTAATTATTTTTGCATACACATAGTTTCGAACTTTGCTTATTGCTAGTCATACTTTTTGTTTTCTGCCTGGTTTCTTCGTAGTGATTTCATATGACGTGTTTGCTGAGCTTGATGCGCATGAGAGGCACGTGTGCGTATGAGTACACACACACACACGCGTAGCCGCTCCTGTTAAGATTTTTGCCTACAATAACAGGGCATTGACAAGAATGGCACGAGATTTTGGGAGTGCTCAAGGCACTCCTGTAGAGGCAGAGCATGAGCTGTTGTGTGGCCTCTGATGTGCGGCTGCTACCACGTGCCCCAGCCTTTATTACATCATGTGTTCGCACATGCTCATGATGCCATGACTGTGTTCCCACGTAAATACTCATGTTTGGATTTGTTGTACGTAACGTGCGTGTGTAGTATATGGATGTTAATTTATACGGTTACCTGCGATTATTTCTCCCTTTGGTTAGAGAGTTTTTGGGTATAGTAGTCCGTAGGATATTGAGTTTGGCAAATAAAGAGATGAAATCAGATGGGAGAGGCAAGTAAGGTAGAGGTAGACTCATGTTAGGATGAGTCATGAATAGGGATCGTGGCAATGGGCGAGGAAAATGTACCTCTGAAGATTGAAAGGGTGTGCTTTGGAGCTACAGAAATAAATAAAAAATGTGATAGGGCCAATAAATCTCTTCCTACTGATGGGATTTTGCCTGGTTCCTAGCTTGTAACTTTTATTTCTACTAGATCCACACGTGAAAAATCACGGTTTTTACTAAATTTTTCATTTTAATTTGTCAGGGGACGCGGGCTTTGCGAAAGTTTCTCTATTGGTGGATGTGCCTTTGGTATCCACAATACAATGCTTACAATACATGTATACCCTACGAAATTTCCTCTTATCTAAATCCGTATGAACGTCTATTATACAGGATGGCCCATAAGTAAGGTACCTTTTAAAAACTATTTTGAAAAAAATCACAATTCCGAAAACAATAACTCGATTTCCAAAATCTTTGGCCTTATACTAAGTGGTAGCCAGGTTACTGGTCAAACTAATTTAAAACATTTATTTTCGCATTATCAATTAAAAATATCAAAGCATCATGATGAATTTGAACAGAAAAAGGTCCAAAAAAAAATTCTATTTGTAAAAATAAATTGATTGTTCATTCTGGATCCATAATGCAAGTAAAAGGGAATTAATTGCCACAGAAAAATAATGCAATAGAATGATTTCTTGTATTTCTTAAGCTTTATCCTTGTTACTATCAAAGCTATCGATTAGAAGAGTGTGACAGACGGACGGACGGACGGACGGACGGACGGACGGACGCGGCTCTTATTTTAGTATACTAGTGCAATGCCCGTTAATAATTTGTTGCAAAAGCATGAGATTTGTTGCATGAAATAAGCATGAAAACTCCACACTGTTAATACCTTTGAATTCCAGAAACGTGGTCTTCCTCACTGCCATTTTCTATTTATATTGAAGAATGACCATGGAACCTGGGAAGATATTGACAAAATTGTTGTTGCAGAGCTAGTGTACTCGTGCCATCAAAAATGATGGCAAAAAATATTTATAAATCTTTCTTGAGATCATTTTCCTCTCGCTCTTCTTTTTCACTCAGTGTTTTTTTTCGTTCGAGTGGAGTTTCCATGCTTGACTTATTTCAAAGGTAACTTATTTTTCGTGTGACAGTAATAAACGCTTAGAATACAGTATTTTTGAGCCGCATATACCGCCGAACTCGGTATCCACGATACGAACTCGAGTATGCAAGGCTCTGGATCTCTCTAATTTTTTTGAAAGTGACTTATTATAGTGCACTTGTACAGCGAAAATGAGTGTATTAATTTACCAGTGAACTGAAACCAAGACCGCCAGTGCTAATCTATTCTTAAGAGCGTGACACGAAATCAATTTCTAAAATCTTTGGCCTTATACTAAGTGGTAGCCAGGTTACTGGTCAAACTAATTTAAAACATTTCTTTTCGTATTATCAAATAAAAATATCAAAGCATCATGATGAATTTCAGCAGAAAAAGGTCCAAAAAAATTTTCTATTTGTAAAAATAAACCGATTGTGCATTCTAGATACCATAATGCAAGTGAAAGGGAATTGAATTGCCACAGAAAAATAATGCAATAGAATAATTTCTTGCATTTTTTAAGCTTGATCCTTGTTGCTATCAAAGCTATCGATTAGAAGAAGGGGTCACACGGACGGACGAACGGACGGACGGACGGACGGACGGACGCGGTTCTTATTATTATAGTGAATAGATAAATCACGCTGCTCGACAGGTAGCCATGCTACGCTCGTGTGGACTAGCAAGAACTACTGGTCTCTGCTGCTCGATTCACTGCAGTCGTGTTTCTGCACAAAATTGTCAAGTTATATGTTGGATAACTGTGACCCTGAGTACATCCATTGTAGACCCAGTGTACACCCACTGTATACCAGGGCAACCGCCGCTTGTGACAATTTCAAACCCGTCATCGGTCGCTGTTCTCACTATAGTGAAAACCCGATGTTGCATGTCATACGTCTACATTTTGGAAATGTACGAATGTAATTATGCTTCTCTTTTTCGTTATTTTTCCGCCTGAAGATTTTTGGAGTTCAATTTAAATTATTTTAACCAAAAATTTCTTTGAAAAACGCCTACTTATACAGTATTTGTGTATTTATTTTTCTATACCCCTGTACATGTGTTTTTTCTAAAGAGTGTCAAGCGCACAATGTAAATCGTTGAGAAGAACTCTACGAGGTAAATTATTCTTTCCATTTTCTGTTAGTCTTTTTACTGTTATCCGAACAATTAGAGCTCATAAAAACTGCCTCCAAAATTTATTGAATTAAGCGATTTTTTATTGAATCAAATGATGCCTTAATTCCCAGTTGTTTTTTGGGTGTCCGGACCATGCACGGCCCTCGTGAAGAACTAATTTGTTCAAGTGTCGGGGCTTTGAAGTCGAATTAAACTTTACTGGACTCCCATTACTGACAAGATTACTGCATTGCACTTCGTTTGTCACCTCAGTGATCTTTATGCATAAGCTAAAGCTTCAACATACGCAACTGTGACTAGTTGATATCTTGCACGGCCTTCAAACTTTTATCAGTTGCTTTAAATTGCATTAGTGTGTTTGTTTAAGAATATTGCCTAGTGTTGTTTGATCTTCAACGTGTCGCCTGAATGAAGTTATCATTGGGACGTGAATTAATTGCTGTGTCAGTTTGCATCAAGTTATGAGTGCAGCCACTCTGTGCAGCTTGCGTGCAGCCACTCTGTGCAGCCTGCGTGCAGCCACTCTGTGCAGCTTGCGTGCAGCCACTCTGTGCAGCTTGCGTGCAGCCACTCTGTGCAGCTTGCGTGCAGCCACTCTGTGCAGCCTGCGTGCAGCCACTCTGTGCAGCTTGCGTGCAGCCACTCTGTGCAGTGTTTGCTGTTCAGACAAGAGGTGCTGGTGATGCAGTGTATGCTGAGCAGCTGAAAACTGCAAAAATGGACTACATTTTGTCATCTTTCATCACTTGAATGTGAAGTTCCTGAATATTCATATATCGACCAGGTCTCCTTTAGTCTCAATTCATTCATAATAATAAACATATTTTAATAATAAATGATGATCATTTTAACATTATCATTATGATTGTAGTGTATGAGTGCTTCTATAGACAAGAAAAAGCTTCACGTGTGTGCCTGTTTTGCACTCTTTAACAGTTCAAAGTCTAAAAGTTGTATCAGAATACACACTACTTCTTTTATTCCCAAATTTTGCCGTCTCACTACCTGGAAGTGTGACACGTATAAAGAGACTAATTAAATTTTTCATATTTAGCATAGAGTTCATGTTAATTTTGTGTGTGCGGCACAAAAATGCCAGTAACTCTATTACTGGCATGCGTTGGAATTTACTGAACTTCAATTTGTGAGAATGCGTTGCTGTCGAGTTCTTTTAATGAATATCAGATGAGTTTTCTGACACTAAAAGTAAAAACAAAATCGTTTTTGATAATTTTTCCTATAATCAATGAGATGTATTACAAACGAGAAGAAAAGCCTAAACGTTTCATACTAGTATATTATCTTACAACATAGGCTCACACGATTCAAACTTGCATATAAAATGGAAAAATGAAGCACATACTTTTCACAATTTCTTCACGGGTCGAACTGTATAAACACAGCAAGAACCTCCCCTCCCAGACAGCTGAACCTACCCCTTCTCCCCAGCCAGCTCTGTTTTGCCTCGTGCGTCTCTGTTTAATCGCCTGAAATTAACTGATGAAGCTGAAGTGGAGCTGCTATGCTCTTGCATGCGCCTGTACTAGACACTACGCATGTACTAGAGTACTAGACACTACGCATGTACTAGAGTACTAGACACTACGCATGAACTTGTCTCGGTCAGCCAAGAAATAGAGTATGAAATTATGCATTTCATAGAGCTTTTCTAGCGACTCGAACTGCTGCTCAGCTCTGCTTGTGGACGTGAGAAACTGATGATGGACGTGTAACTGATGATGTGAGTGACATGCATGAACTCATGATGTGAGTAACCGACCGATGTATGAAGAGCCAATATACTTTTTGTATTGGCGTAAATGATCTATACTGATTGATGTTTAAAATGGCCTGCATGGACAGGATGTACATGGAATATGTAAACTAATATCATGAAAAAACTCTATAGCAAATATTAGCTGGATGTAGCTTAACATGTTCACACTTTCTGTATTTTTTAAAATTTTAAATAAAGTGAATGTATTTCAATATAAATATTTGATAAATCTGACACTGCAGAACTTAATTTGTTACCTGTACTCATTTGCAGCTCACTATCACTTCTGAATGGTGGATGATTTTATTGGGGGCTTTAAGGTGGACTTCAAGGACTAAATTCAACGCCAAAAGTACAACGGTCACTGATCCACCTAATAATTTTGCAGTGGTCTCAAAAGAACAAGTGTTGGCTCAGGTACTACATGTGTAACACTTTACAGTTGTGCAAAATTCTACTTTGAAATAAGTAAAAAACTTGAATTTCTTTAGATGCCATGATACCGCCATGATAAATACTGCCTCGTTCGTTCAGCTTAGAGGCTCGAGTTCTTTACGGCATTTTGTCTGGAAATGTTTGTCCTTTCCGCAGCTCAGAATGTTTGCTGAAGACTTCAGCACAATGGCTGCTATTAGGGGCGGCAAATGAGATTATTTCTTCGACTTACCTTTGAAAGACGCTTGAGCCGATTATAGACGTGGTATTAGTGGCCAAAAACCGTGGCTTAGTTCAGGTTGGATGTTGCAGGGGTTGTGGTTTGACGGCTCCTGAGAGTGGGTTGATTTCATGCGGCACTGTTCGACTGCGTAAGTTATTGATTATACTTTTCGGAAAATCCTGATCGGAAATGGGTTTGTATTGCCCTGACGCTCCTGTATCCCGCTGGCTGAGACCAAATTCAGCCTTCAAGAAATGTATGAGACTGAGGAAGCAGCGGGACGGGTGCGGTGTGAGGTTACTGCGAGCAACGGGCGGGGCCGCGCTTGCGCACTGTGCTAGTAAACTGTAGCTGAGCACTTCCATTCAAATTAATGCTTACCTCTGCTGTTAGTTTATTTCTTCTTCATATTACACTGAGTGAGGATATTCATCTTTGAGTTCTGAGACATTTCTTTGCAGTGTACTACTTGGCTTGATGTAGAGGCGGAGACAGTAAATGTTGAGATGCTGTAGAGACTGAACTGCAACCCCAGCAAGATGTGCCTCTTCACTCCAAACGCTGTGCGCTTTTACCCTGTGTGTGCTCATCTTTACAGATATTTCCTGCAAGAATTGCAAACTATCCTATAGAACTTGCTGACATTTATTCTCATGCGCGTTTATTGTAACTAAAATTTTTGTCTAAGAAATCTGAAATTACTCGAGATATGGATTTTCATGTCATTTCTTACGTTGCGTTTCCATTCGGTTTCGCTTCGTCTAGCATGATTAGTGCAACTTTTCCTATGAACCATGAATTATTTTTGATATCACTGGCGCATACAGAATTTTTTCAATCGTGAAGTCTACTCGCTTTTGTGCTTCAGCATTTACGTACACCTAGATTTCCTCTTTTTCCCTCCTGTTTCTATTCATAAACTTATTGTTACTTTCTTGTCCGGACGCATTAACTACGCACATTTTGTTATCGGAACGCATTAACTACGCACATTTTGTTATCGGAACGCATTAACCACGCGCATTTTTTTATTGGAACTCATTAACCACGCGCATTTTATCGGAACGCATTAAATACATTTTGTTATCGGAACGCATTAACTACGCACATTTTGTTATCGGAACGCATTAACCACGTGCATTTTTTTATCGGAACGCATTAACCACGCGCATTTTATCGGGACGCATTAAATACATTTTGTTATCGGAACGCATTAACTACGGACATTTTGTTGTCTTTTGATAACAAGATCGAAGCATGCACAAGATAGAACTAAAATGAATTATATTCAATAGACTTCAGGAACGACAATGGTCCATATAGGTTTGATGTAGTTGAAATAAGAAATGCTTGTGTCTTCTGTGTTCCACACCAGAGCAAGACCTCATGGTCTGTGAGAGCAGTTGTGTTTTGGTGTCGAGCTTCCATCTTCCATGTGAGCATCCAAGCGTCGTCCGTTGCTGTCACAAGCTTTCATGGTGGCCTCCGTACACCAGAGGCGCTGGTCTGCCCCTCTCTGCTTTCTTTATTAGAATGCTTTCTTCTTGATCTGAGAGTACAAGTTCTCAAAAACCTCGAACCGTGTAGGGTGAAAATTCACAGAGTACAAGTTTTCACATATACTAAGTACGAGTAACAAATACTCAGTTCATTTAAAATAGGAATATAATAATAAATACTCGGTTCCTACTCGGGTACACCCTCGTTTTGCTCATGTGCTGAAGTGGAGGACTTCTCTCGGGTATACTTGAGCGTGAAAGTGTGATCACGTCAAAAATAACTCTGTATTCTGAATCATCATTTTCTCTATCTTTTCCTCTAATTGTCAAGATACTTCCTTTACTCTCCAATAGCTTTTGATATTAATGTGTTGTGGTGAAATGAGTTGAATAGAAATAGGACGTATGTATGAATAAGACAATATACATTACGCTACAGCTTCATTAACTTCGAGCCTGCGCTGCTAAACAGGTTCTGGGTTGTGCATCTCGATGCAATAGCAAGTACAAAATCCATTTGTTCCACCTGCTGTAGAGACCTCCATTGTACTGTCCGCTCGATTCTACTTGGTGTGGGCCTTTTAAATTCAGACATTTGTGTATCGCCTGGTCAGCAGTGGCTCAGACCCGCTGTGGCTTGCGTGGCCGAACGCCACAATTCAACGGCTCATGCACTTGTACATATATTTGCCTTATTTATTTAAGAATGGCACCTGCTACCCGCTGCGCTACCTAATTTTCGAACTGTTCAATGAGCACTGCTCTCCTTTTCTAAACTTAGCGTCCGTTCAGCCCACATCATTGTAAAGAGTACATGCCGGTGTTCATTATTCATGGAGGTATTGCAGTCAATATTGTAATTATTTTTTTACAGTTTTTATGAACTTGTAACAAAGGCAGCTCTTGGTGGGCTTGTACTCGAGTAAATGTGTATGCTGACCGTAATCTCACTTGTATGAGGCTCAAGACTGCTTCTCTGCTCTAAAGCTTCCCGGAATTATTCTGCCTGTCAAGGTGTCGACGCTTTTAGATCTATGGGCCACATGTAATGATTCACATAGACCTTAAAAATGAGAGAACTGAAAATTATTTCTTACTAGTTCCGTCGTGTTGTGTAACGGCTACACATTGCTCATTGGAAGGAATAAGTTCCATATAGCATGAAATAAGAAGTGCGTATGAATACTACATAGAAAGAGTATGTAAATAGGATACCCGTGATATCTAAGAAGAATATTTATAAGACTGTTTAGTACGCCTGCACATATATGTACAGGAGCTGTTGAAAATGACTGCATCCAAGCTGCCTTCACCTTTACGGTGTCTCACAGTCTCTTTAACAAATGTTTATAATATTGGTAATTCATTTCATAAGTTATCTATTGTTAATCTGAACACTGCTTCTCAACTATGGTGGGTTCGATAAATTATAGCCTCTTGTTTCTCAGTCATCACCTCCTGAATGACTATTTCGTTATTTAATCTTGATTAAGAAAATGAAATTATTTTAGTGGATTATATTTGAACGTATTTTCAGGTGGAACAAGCTTCTGGTACTATTGTCACCCGGCCATGAACGCTGGTCTCATTGTTCACGCTAGAAAATGTGATTGTATTCATTCTTTAGTGACTTCTTTGAATTCCCTTGTACATCACTTATGAGTGTGTTCTTGTCTTACTGTCTCTGCTCAGTTATTTGTACGCGTCAATATGGTGCACGTTGAAATGTTGCTCGACACTGTTGTACTTTAATGTGTTGCACGTTAAGATGATGCGCGACACAAAAGTTATTGCATGATCGGGCGACTAGGGACCGCTTTGCGTGGGAAAGTATATGGTCATACTAAAATGCCAAACATCAATCACCACTAGCGCACAAATAAAAAGTTACTCCTCTCAAAAACAGGATTTCTGCTCGATGAGAGGCCAAGTCATTGCAACTGACTAGGAAATGCCGTATTGTGTTATACCTGTCTCAGTTCAGGTGTTGGCGGTTGGATTGAAACACCGCCCCGGTGTTTCAACGATCCTGTAATGCGATACTACGGCATTTACCCGCTGTATCCTGGATACACAAGCGGTCATCAGGTGTAGTGAAACAGTCCTTGAAACGCAGCGAGGTCGCTACATGTCAGTAGTCCCGCCTCCATGTGGGCCACATTGCCTCGAGTTGTGCCCTGGGTTGCACTATATCTTCAGTTCTTCCTGAAACTACCAGTATTCTAACATTCGTGTATCATTACGACTTATGCAGTATTTTTCAATAATTATTGAGAATTAATATTTTAATGGAATCGACTGGATTTAAGTGAAGGTAATGATTTCTTTCCTCTGTAGAACAGTTGAAATACAGTATTTTACAAAAATTATTTCACCTAAACCGTTAATTTTCGGAAAATTTTGGATGCGAAGAAATTCACACCTAGATGCACTTTGTTGAACGTCATAAGTTTGTATGTTCAGTTCCGTTTGTTTCCGAGATTTTTTGGATAGTGGGGGATAGTGGGGGAGGTATTGAAAGAAACTGGTCTTGTACCTTTTCAGATTAGAAATAACTGGTCAATCAAAAGGAATCACTAGGTCTTTCTGCTGACTGGTAGAATAACTGACTACGTGACAGAGGCCTATTCTTCCATAGAAAATACGGTGTTTCGATGGGTCCGCTTCA
The DNA here is from genome assembly GCA_006783055.1 of Trinorchestia longiramus. NCBI lineage: Eukaryota > Metazoa > Arthropoda > Malacostraca > Amphipoda > Talitridae > Trinorchestia > Trinorchestia longiramus. Next base: position 73,035 of record VCRD01001740.1, read on the forward strand.
GAGACCAGAAGTTGATGAAGGGTATCTATTGGATGGCGTCACCTCATGCCCCGGCTGCTGCCTGCGTTGTCCTCACACCAGAAAAAGCCTCGACTCCCCGATCTGCTTTAAAATTTCATGTGCACCCAACGCCTCTATTACATGTTCACCCAACACCTCCACTACATGTTCACCCAACACCTCCACTACATGTTCACCCAACACCTCCACTACATGTTCGCCCAACACCTCCACTACATGTTCACCCAACACCTCCACTACATGTTCACCCAACACCTCCACTACATGTTCACCCAACACCTCCACTACATGTTCACCCAACACCTCCACTACATGTTCACCCAACACCTCCACTACATGTTCACCCAACGCCTCCACTTACCGTCGGTTATCGTGGGTACGGCAAAGAGAATGCAATGATGCACGCCCTCAGTTGTGTGGTACCTCTTCGTGTTAGTGAAAGCCTCTGCACCTCAAAACCAACCCAGCGTAGTTAATTATCTGTTCTAATTTTAAAATTTTCACAGTCATCCTCTGTGTTGCTGAATGGAGTACGTTTGAAAGGGTTGTGAATTAAACTCAGATATTTCGATGGAAAGAACTTGTCGTGGCAAGGTCGACTTTACCTGCAGCGCTAAGTGTGAAAGTGAAACTTACGAGCGACACTTCCCAAACTGAAAACCAAGTTATGCGCCATCAAGCTTTCCCAAGATGAAGCTCCCTGTTAACAAGGCATACAACCGTGTAAAGTATTGCTGAAAAATCCATGTGACCAGGTGTACTTCGGTTGCTCAACTCGTAGGTCAATGGTGAAAGCCTTTCCCTTTTCAGTACGTGGGTACTTGATTGTGTGTCTGCCGTATAACTAATGAGGCGTTGCTCGTGCAACCGCGTGCACCAATGACAGACGACCATCATAATACTCGTCCAATTAGAGATGACACGGTGGCTGTCAGTGTCCAATTAGAGGCGCTGTGTTACTCCATCATGCCGGCTGTGTCAGTAAGTTTGTTAAAAGCGACAAAGTCTTCGGAGGGTGCCCTCGGTTGTGCCCTCCACAGGGGCGCTCGCACTTCATTTCAGAAGAATTCGTCCTCCTACTCGTACATTTCGGTAATTTTGAGACGTGTGTCTTTCAACTCAGGGCATGCTGCATAATATATACGGATCAGCAAAGTACCCACTAAGCTAACTTGTGGTACAAACGCAAGCATCGCTCGTCGCAGGCTGCACGCTGCTCTCGGCGTCCAAAAAGCACTGCGTTCCTCAATGGTGCTCCTGCTGTTACTCGACTCAAATCAGTAACGCTTGTTGTATGAGACAGCTGGGAAGTTAGCTTTGTGGTTCGGTTCCCAGTATGCATGTATAAAATTTTAAATTTGTTTCAAATTATCATACCTTCAGGGTATTTTTTTCTCTCTTGTATGGATAGTTCAGCATTTTTTTACATCCCGCTCTCCTCAACGAGCACCAACGCTGTATAAATTTCTGTAATCCGATTGAAACATTTTTCATTATACTTTTTTGTGTTTTCATGTTTTTAATATAATCCGCGCTGAAGTAGTCCGCCCTATGCCCGGCACATCATAGCACGAATTGCAGCGTCCACATCGCAACATAGCGCACGCCAGCGCCGGAGATCGTGGTACGATACCTCTCAAATTACAGCACGGCCTGTGTCATCGCCCTCACTGAGAAATGGCATGCGGTGGGCGAAACACAAGGCGTACACAGACTCGTTTGTTATTATTTAGGCGCGGGTGATGGGTGCAGATTGTTTTGCATCGTAACGATGATAGAGACAGTCGTAAAGTTCTTAACAGGGCCGTAATTATGCTTGTTTTCTCGAGGCTACTGGGCTCCTATATCATCATAACCCGTTTTTAGGCCGGCTCCGGTATTGCCCTTAACCCTTCTATTACGGTGAAAAAACTCATAGATTATAACTGGGGTCAAACTTGTCAAACGCCACTTTTTCTAAACTTCAATTTAACTCATTTTTAACTCAAAAATACATCCAAATATTCATAGTTAAGGAACAGTAACAAAATACACTAAATGAAAAGTCAAACCAGAGATTGAGTTCGCTTGGAGGACCACGAAAGATGAGAGTTCGAGTAAATTTCCAGACAAAAGGACAAGGCAACCAAGCTTCTCTGATCATCGTCCTTCGCAAGCTTCTTCCATGTGCCGCACGGAACAACGCAACTTGCGTGCGCTCTTGTGCACTGTGTAATTAATTGCCTCCGCCATGGTAGTTGTATCTGACAAAATGTTAATTGTATTGATGACCACAATTAAACTATAGGACTGTGTTCGAATTGTACATTTTAAAACAATACAAAATCAATTTGATATTTACCTGTCCTGTGGCTTTTTCGTCAAATCAATCGAAGGAAATATATTTACCAGCAACTTTTGAGTGTCTTACTCCGTCGTGCGTTGTTTACAGAAAATTATATTTGATCAACAGCAAAAAATAAACAAAAACAACGATAGTTTTCAGTCCAATTCTTGCGATATTTTACCAATCACATTAGTGTACCTCAGGGTTGAGCCCTGTTATTCAGAGCAACTTTTTATTGAATCTCATAGCAAGATTTTGAAATTGCAAGCTCAATTTCTCAAGTAGTTTAATTCAGAACCTGAAATTCAAGTGCTGTTGGCACCAGAATGGGCTCATGCTTTGCCACACACAGTAAATTTTTTGTGTCTGTAAACTTTGTGTATAACAACTGTGTGTGTGTGTGTGTGTGTGTGTGTGTGTGTGTGTGTGTGTGTGTATGACGTGTGTGTGTGTATGTGTTGGTTCGTCTGGCGATTTTCAAATGTCTATTGGCCAATTGGAAAATGACGTGATGTTAAAAATGTTGAAAGTGTTCAGTTGACAGAATGTGAATTTTTGGTGCTGGCTGCTAGTAAATTATTAGTTGCGAAACCATTGCAGTAAAAATTTTTCCCCGATTCGAAGATCATTATCGTTCATTTTTACTAATTAGCAAAGAATGCTTTTAAAACGACAAAAGCGTTGCGTGCTGGGCTGCTCAGGGAAGTCCTTGGTTGTTCAAGCACTTCTTCTGTGTCTTACATCTTGCATGAAACCCATCCTGTGTCTTGTATGTAATGGAAGTCAGCTACTGTTCGTCAGTTGTCAAAGTCCAGGTAATGATGCATTTTCTCCACTGCAATTCAATGATTTTTCAACAGGTGTCATATTTAAGGTTGCACAAGGACTGCAGCAAGGTCGTATCACTGCAACTATAACCTAGTCATTGACTAGTGAGAGAGACTTAGTGGAAGAAAACAGAAAAGTGGACATATTGACCTTACACGAGTCGCATCCCATGAGTAACCTCACTTGAGTAACCTCACTTGAGTAACCTCACTTGAGTAACCTCACTTGAGTAACCTCACTTGGGTAACCTCACTTCGGTAACCTCACTTCGGTAACCTCACTTCGGTAACCTCACTTCGGTAACCTCACTTCGGTAACCTCACTTCGGTAACCTCACTTCGGTAACCTCACTTCGGTAACCTCACTTCGGTAACCTCACTTCGGTAACCTCACTTCGGTAACCTCACTTCGGTAACCTCACTTGGGTAACATCACTTGGGTAACATCACTTGGGTAACATCACTTGGGTAACTTCACATATGGGTATTGCAATTGATACGTCGTCGAACTGCTGCCTGTATAACTGATCAAGCTGAACCTTCCATGAAAACAGAGCTCATCGGACGTCAAAACATCTCTTTCTTCAGTGACGCTGTCTGGACGTACACGAGCTGCTTGCCATGGCAGCTCTCGATGCATCAGATATATTCAACACTTTAATCCATTAATGCCGACTGGTAACTCAATTTGCCAGTCGGTTGAGTTTTTTTTCTGAAAATAACTTTCACAGTATTGAAATTATGTATCTTATTTGATGAGTAAGTTGACTTGCCAGTCGGCATTAATGAGTTTAAGAGAAAACCGCCTGTGGCTGGCTAGCGCCCTCCCCCTCCAGAGGGAGGGAGTTATGAGGTGAAGGCACAAGGTGGGGCACGCACGTCCTCTTCAATTACTCTTGCTTTTATGCAAATGACCGCCTGCTTTCAGATCGCTCCATTTTACTGGATGCGCTCGTGACGTCCTCCTCAGGCACCAAGCATTGTCCTCAGGCTGGTGGGGCAGGAACACTTGGGGACCAGGGCTCTTATTCGCACGTAAGATGCTGGAGGCTTCTTTGACGTGGCGCTTGGTGCCTTTCAAACTTCTTTCTAATCAGTTCTCAATGAGTTTCTCTGAAAGGCATCGCGAAAATGTCACATATTTACAATTATAAATTATAACGACCATTTATTGTTTCTTTTTCGAGCAATTATTCATCGAACATCATGAGCATGGCAACCCAATGTAAGGTAGCAACCTTATATTGGGTCCCCATGCTGCTGATGTTGGGTCAAACTAGCTGGGTTGCAACTTCAAAGGTCAAAACCCGCCATACTCTCGCCAGGCGCTCTGTGTAGACCTGAGGCACGCAGCGCTGGTGCGTCCTTATCTTAGTGCCGCCATCTGTGCTGGACTAGAGCTCTCTGTAATTACCAGGCACCATTATTTAATTTAAAGCTCATTTGTAGCTTTCACGAAACCAATTGCGACTTCTAATAGATGTCCATGTGTGGAGCTCTGGAATGCTGTAGTTTGTCCTGCAGTATTGTGAGAATTGAGCTTCACTGACCACGCAGGCGCTTAACTGACCACGCAGGCTCTTCACTGACCACGCAGGCGCTTCACTGACCACGCAGGCGCATCACTGACCACGCAGGCGCATCACTGACCACGCAGGCGCTTCATTTTTTGTAGCATATCGGAATTTACTCCAAGTGGCTGCTCAAGTTATTTGAAGATAACCAAGTCTAAACCGGCAGTTCAATTTTATTTTTCTGAAAAGTAGGGCAACTGGGATGAATTATTATTTTCATTTTATTTTCATCGTATGTTCTAGAGCAATAGAAACTGAATTAGTGGCGTAAAAATCTGGTTCTGGAGATGACGAACTTTTATTAAAAATACATGAATTCAAAAGGGATGGAGTTGTGCGTTAGAAACTATATTTATTCTCAGAATTTGACTATTTTCTAGTTTCTATACTGAGTTGACAATCTGAGTACGAAAACTGGTTAAAAAGAGAGTTGAAATCTTCGCTTCGTGTACAATTATATTCAACTGAAGTCGTAAAACAAATTGGTTTTCATTAATATTTTGTATGGTGCCTATCTCTTTTTTGCACACTAATCTATTACTCCATTAAATATTTTTTTCGAGCTCTAGTCGTAAAATCTTATTTTCAGGGCCTCCACGTCATAATCTCTTACTTCTGTACATTTTTCATTATCTTCGTAAAAGTTACATCAGACAAACTTCGGTAGCAACTTCCCAGTCCCACAGCTGATCCTGCAAGCAGGATCCTGACACCGTGTGTGCTACTGAGAACAATGGATTATCACCCACCGCTCTACCATTCCTCGCTCAGACTGACCCGCGACAAAAGAATCTAATGATGCTTGTATTCCGAGCCATCGACTCGTCTGAGAGCAACATTCTCAATTGTCTCGAAGGGAAATTGCTTTTATGCGGCACAATCTACATTTGAACTAATGTTTAGCCTAACCCATAAAAATACCTATTTTGTAACTAAAATCGTTCTTCGGTTAAGGCAACATTAGCACCTTTATGCATGTACATGTAAAATTCATTTACTGTTACAATATATTAAGGTGAAAAACTGGAAATTTTTGTTTTTGACGTAAGCCACGACGAACACATAGCGAGGTAGCCTGTGTCCTGCCATGCACCTGAGTGAACATGTTACTTGCACGTCACTGGTGTTCCTTGTATAGTTCTATGAACTTGATGCATTCAAATCAAAGTATGTTTTCAAGTTTGGTTGCAATTTTAATTTATATTCTGGCTTGTGTTTGCTTTTAAAGTGCAGCTACTCTCTGCTGGTATTGTGTGTAGTTTATATTATTCAGGCATTGTGTATAGCTCCTACTATTTAGGTATTATTTGCAGTTCATATTATTTAGATACTATTTATAGCTTATATTATTTATGCATTATGTACAGATCATAATTAGTTCGCTCATTGCTTGCAGTTTACTCAACGTTTCTGTCCGTAATGACAATCACTGGAGTGTTTAGTTCATGATGGTCGCTGGTATTCTGCATCTCCTCCCATTCTGTCCTCTTCAAAGCTCCCAAAAGTTGTGTGTGTGAGTCAACTGCAACCTCGACGTATCTTATTCAACACCAACTCCGTCAATTTTTTGCTTCTTGTTTAGCTTAGTAGACCTCCCTGTCGTAATTTAGTGAGCGTAGAGGACCGGTGTACTGTCCGTCTGCAGGCCTTAATTCAGCTGTAGCTGAGGCCATCAGGACAACTAGTCCTGATAACATGACTGGTCTTTCGCCTGTTCAGCGCAGCTTGCGGACGCCTCTGAACGTCACCTAATGGACCGATACTCGTGTTTTGCGGGAGCTTGCGTACTGCGATATTTCTGATAACGAGGCTTTGGAGTGGCTGCTATGGGTGCGCAATATGTAGTGTAAATGAAAAGTAATCTTGCGATGGGAGAAAGAGTCTGTCAGTTGAGATCACAGAGAAATACATCGACGGACGACAGGCGAAGTACGAGTATTGCAATTCTGGCAGCGCATTTGAACACTCTCTTCACTTTTACTGTTTCGTGTTAGGTACAGTGATATTATTCGTTGCTTTGAGAGAATTTTTTATTAGCTGTGTGATCTCTCCCTCAAGTCTGTGTGATCCTTGGAGGGTCATTGGTTCTCAACTCCCGTAACTCCGGAGTTCCACTTTACCATCATCACGGTTAAGGACGGCACTATTACTGACAGGTGGTTTTCTTGCTGTCTTGCATGAGCTATAAATGCAGGTCGAATGACGCTGGAGACGAGAATTCTTCTTCAAATAAATAATTCTCATGCGGATATTTACGTGTTATTCTGCTTGACTGACAGCATGGCTTATTATAGCGCTGTTTACTTACAGTTGAAGCAAACAGCTGTACACAATGTGTTCTATTTTAAGCCTGCATTTATTGCTGGAGTTGGCTTGTCTATCACTGGTGTTCAGCAAAGTAAACGGTTTCGGTCTTGACATATACGACTTCCGTATACATGTCTTGACATATACGGTTTTGACATATACTTATGACTTCCGACTCAACAAGTGTTTGAGCTTTTATTGAGACCAAAACTATAAACTCATCTTTTTTGTTGTGGCTGCACTATGCCAGAGATGACTTGCTGTATCAACAAGTTCTTATTATACACATCAACAAATTCTTACATAAACAAGTTTTTATTCGCGCTGCTTTGCGAGTTCACTTAGTTTATTGACGCATGGTTTTTTGTGCTTTTTCGATGATAATGAAGCTACCTTTGCTAAGCAAACTACTTTCAGAGCAGTAACATCAGGCGGCCAGACTCTGATAAAACTCTTCAGGTCACATGCGTAACACAGGGCTCATCAAGTACTGATTTCATGGCCTGTGACACTTTGTGTCAACACATCCCGTGACAGTGTGTCAAAACATCCTATGACACGGTCAACATATCCTGTGACACTGTGTATGGCTGTGTACTTGTACAGTGTATGGCAAAAGATATGCTACGTTTTTAGATTTAATGAAACCAAAATAGAGTAAAAAACGAAGAATGCGTAAAGTAAGAGTAAAATAACAAACATTACGAATGGTTGTTTTACGAATTCTTCACTCTATTTCCATTTTTATTCACTTCACGAACATGCCAGGTCCTTCTTCTGCACCCGGTGTTTGACATCACAGCATGTCTTATCTGTGATGCATGTTGGCCACTGCCGTGTTGGGCAAGCATCTAGAGGAGTATTTGGAGGTGCTGGGGGTCCACGTCCCCCTCCCTCTACTCGGGGTCCTCTAAATCCGGCGCTGGCGGTGGGTCTGACGTTCATTTTCGTTCATTATGACTATTTATGATGATCGTGTTGGGATACGCGGCACCTGCACGTGAATGGCGCTGTGAGTGGCTTACACATCGGGTGATTTACTTCCTGTACCCAGCGTTAGTTGAAATATTTTTTAATTACCTGGCGAGTTCAGGAATTTCGCAGCGATTTATACGCAGTGTATCCACAATTTTATGGGCTTTATGATCAGTGCATGTTCAGGTGTAGGTACAACAGACCACAACGTAGGCAGGGTAGAGATAGATGCGCGGAGAGTAGAAGCTCTCATCCATGCTGTGTTAACACGTTTGTTGCGATGCGACCCACCGGTGGGTCACTTAGGTTAGGTTCTGTAATTTTTTCAGATCCTTCTAGTGACTATGCGTACAAAGTGAAGTTTTACACCAATCAGGCAATCGCAACAAACGTGTTAATATTATTCAAACTATTTAGCGTTTAGTTTGGCGGTGCGTGTCATTTGTGATAAAAACCTAACGTTGGAAACTTGTCACGCGTTTTTTGCTTTAGGTGAAAACGAAAGGTTTTCCTCAGTATAACTTTTCAGTTTCGAGGACGGTGCATTGAATGAAGTTGTTGGCTGGGTAGACGAGGAGCAGTAAGTCGCCCCGAGCTCTGGAGTCCATCAAATTTCCGAATATTCACTTGTGTCACAGGAGGCATAGTGCTGATACGCAATTAAAATGTCTTTATTATTCTGCAAATCACTCCATTGTTGCTTACAATTGCAGGACATATCTTAGTCCATGCAATTTATTGCTCGCTATACCAACATAGTAAAAATTAGAACGTAGACTAGATGCACTACTAAGTTCGCTCAGTGATGCACGTTCAACATCTACACTGACGCACGTTCAACATCTACACTGACTTACGATGCAATTCTGAATGGAATTTTGTCATTGACGTACTGAATGAACTTCGGAGCTCTACGAGCCAAAAATAAGTTACGTTTGTAGCAATCATATATAATACCATACTTTTCAATGTGAATCATGCCTGTAGCACTAACTTGCAATGCTCTTCAATATTTTTATTAACCGTGATATTTCTTGTCTGTTATTTTTTATCTTCGTCGGTGCGTTTGTCTTACGCAAACTTTAGTGCAGAATATGCACGTCAGTCAACTGATGATGTGTCGTTATGTCAATCACGACGTGCTGCATCTCGTCAGACCGGTTGGCATGACCAGCTGCACACCTGACCCAGCTTGTCCAGCTTGTACTCAGCATCCTGACGTTGGATCCAGATCTCAAGCTCACCCAGATTCCAGAGTGACCGCCTCCAGACGCCCCACCGCTGGTTCGGCTCTCTGATGAGGCTCACAGTCCGTGGTTACTCGGGTGACTGACTCCGACTCGATCCGTACTCGTACTCAAGACCACGATTCACGCTAATTACTCAAATAATACTGTGTTTTAGAGTTTCATCTTAAACTCGTTTGATCTGGTGGTGGTGGTCGGTACCAGTACTCGTTTTATCTGAAGCCCTCCACTTGAAGGGAGCAGCACGAGCTGCAGCTAGACGGTCTTCCCCGTCACCCCCACATGTGTTGGTCCGTCTAGCCGGTCTAATAATAGCCCTGCACTTCTCTCTTTGCTTCACTCCATTCTTGTTTCTTCAGGCAGCCGATGAATGCACGGCTGACTGCCGTGGCAGTTGCTGAAAATAATGTGGGCGAGAAAAATTCTTGTGTCACGTTAGATAACTCGTGTGAGTGTGTCAATGACTACACCAATGAATATTAGCACCGTCTCTATAGCATGAAATATTTACCAGGCCTAAGTTGAACTTTATTATTAACGTACTGACGTGATGATGATGATGATGCACAGAATATCTATTTGGTTGCTCTCTGTTTGATGCTGCCACTCGAGGTCCAGGCGTTCTGTTCACTCCTACTTGATGTCTTTACTTCCATTTCCATCTCTTTGCTTCCTTCAAACGTAACCTAACCAGCTATTGTTACCACCTATTGTTAGTGCCGGTCATTTTGCAGCTGGAATGTCTCGATTGCGACGGAGTGAGTGCGTGTTTGAGAGGAGGAGGAGGGTGGGAGGTTGAGTTTGTGTCCAAGTTGAAGTTTTTGTTTTGACGCATTTTAGATCTTGAAGGAAAGATGTTGAACAGGACTGCTGTCCTTACTTCACGCTCAAATCAAGTATCAAGTGATTCAATGTCACAGATCGCTGCATCGTTGAGTAGGATATCAAAAGATCTCTTCATCATAGAGTAGGATTTTAATCGAGCATTGCTGGACTTGGTTACTTACAGAAGAGAAAGTTGCTGAGCTCAAAGCTCTGTTTATTATTCCGTAGCTCTGTGATTCACGAAAAACACAAGCAGTTCTGAGTCTAAGAACTAGGTTTACTATGCGACTATTGCTAGTTCGAGATAGGCATCGATGTCTCAAATGTCCGGAATCTGCTTTGTGTGAACGTGTTTTCTTCTGCAGTCCTTAACCATGAAACTGTGTCATCATCATTGTGAACTTAATGTTTGTCATAAAATTTTAAGACATAACATGTTACGAGTGTGCCTTAGAGACTAAAGTGAACTACTTTTTCTGTCTTAAGAAGCACTCCTTAACTAATTTTGGTACTTCATTGCGTTAAAGGGTGTTAAATCTTTCTGAGCGATAGTGAATAGGAAAGAACTGATCCATTTGCTGTAAGTTGTAAGTATGTTTCATCAAGTTGACGACTGACCTCGTGTCTTTTTAAAAATATCAGTCACCAAGGCTTCATACGACTGTGTTTTTTTTAATTTCATGTGCTACAGAATTGAACATAAGATTGAAGTACACTGCTTTTATTCCATAGGACTGATGAAAATAAATTATTGATAAACCGTAGCATCTTTGTTGCACACCACCCACGTCGTGCTTGGACGATAGTATTTCTTCAAGGTTCCGATTTTGTAGAACGTCTTCGCCACAACACATCGCTTCAGTGAATAATTCAATTAAGGATACGTTTCCCCCGTACTTTTCTTCATGTTTCCCATCTTTTTTGCTTTGCAAATTTAAAATATAGATTAATATTGAAATGTGTATTTTATCTTACCAAAAGTGGCGTTTTTGAAGTTTTAAGCATCGAAAGAAGTTATCTTTGCTCAACAAAGTTAACCTTGCTCCATCCTAAAACTCAAGAAGCTGTTGAAGTGTTGAAATGAGACATTTAGTTAAGGCTTTCACTGAAGCCTACAAGACCTTCAACTTGGATGAAATTGGCTAGTATTTATGAGGACCTCACAGGCCGTGGCTGGGTGTGATCAGAGACCAGTTTTGTGTAGCACTGATACTACTTCTAACTATATTGTCATTCTGCGTGCCCGCTTCTCCTGGAATTTTAGATGCTGCCTCCATAATGAGCGCTGGACCAGCGAAGTCATCTTTTTTCATCTTCGCTCAACCATAGTGGGAGATTTGTGTGAAACTTGGACCCCGAGTACGTGTCATTGATAAACTGGTGCCCAAATAAGAATTTTGATTGTCGTATATTGTGCATCAACGTGAAGTAAAGATGTGAAACCAGTGCAAAATTGATGATGACTTGTTTGTAGTTATGAATTTTTAAATTGACGAGTGAAAGAGTGTTCCTATTGGCCTAAATATGTGCATCCTTTATTCACGCATGCATAATTCTTGGTGCTGACGTTTGTGCGTATTACGATGCTAACTATACAGGGTGTCCACAAAAAATGTATCCACTGACCATACAACAGTTTAATTCTGATTTATTTCTTTAGCTTGTATACCTTTAAAATGCAGCTTTAAAATGTTGTATGATTCCGGTATCATATATACATATATCGGTCAGTGGATACATTTTTTGTGGACACCCTGTATAGGGTGGCGCAGAAACAATGGAACTCAGCCGGGAATGAAGATATTCATACAACTGCTAGACTGGAGACTATTCGTATCTACAATAAGCATTGTCTCTAGTAAATTATTTTAAAGTCGGGATACATAGGTATCTAAGTTGAAATATGAGTATTGTAGATACCAATATACTCCATTCAAATACTTTTATAAAAATCTACATCTACAGATATAATAGGCAGTGTACCTCCCTCTCTCTTTCTCTCTCTCTCTATCTCTCTCTGTGTCCGTCCCATTATTTCCAATCTATCAGGTTGTCCGGAAAGTTTTAAAGGAGAGAAAAAGTTCAACATGTATAAGCCAATACATTTTTAATCAACCAAATATGAACCATTTTGTTGCACAAAGCGTTTCCATCTTTCGTTTGACTAGAAAATACTCTTATCGCAGAATTGAGGTGGTTTCATGCCAAAGAATTCATCAGGGTATCTTTTTAGGTTATCCAAGAAATTGAAACTTTTACCATTAAGACTATTCTGCTAAGACCGAAATAAATGATCATCCGAAGGAGCAATATCTGGTGAATATGGAACGTGGGATTACACATCCCAGCCAAGCTGCAGCAATTTTTGACAGGTTTCAAAAGAAACTTGTGGTCTGGCATTACCTTGATGGATCACTGTAAACTCGTATATTTCTTTGGTTGCTTGTGATGGATTTTTCCTCTATGAAAATAGAAAAGTATCAGGTGTGCTCTAAATGGTGTAGTCAAATTTTACTTTCCAAACTCAATCATGTTCTTAATAAGTCGAAAGATGAACTACTAAAAATCGGCACGAACTTTCCGGACAACCCAGTATTACTGAAGAAAATTCTTGAAACTGGAATCAGAACGGGTATACATCAGTCCAAGTCCAAGCATTACGGGACCCGAAAACCAACTGACACAACTCAAAAATTGGGCTTGGAGTTTTTATTGTGGCATCCACAATGCAATGATTGAAATACAAATAATACATGCATTGTATTGTAGATGCCACAATAAAAACCCAAAGCCCAATTCTTGAGTTGCGTCTGTTCTTTTTCGGGTCCCGTAACGCTTGGACTCCTTGTACATGTATTACATAATTTATATGCATTGTATAGTGGATACCAAAGACGCTGAATTACTATAAAATACTTAGTTTTTTCCGTTACTAGTATTATTCTCCTACACGGTCATGTTATCGGTAGATAAGATACAGACTGGAAGTTCTGTACACATTCATGAAAAATATTCAGGTTCTCATAGTACCACAGGTAAACCAAAAATGTAGTTTATTTCATAGATCTTTATTTTATCACTTTTAAACGGAAGAATTTTCACGGATACTTTCAAGGTCATGTAATCGGTAGATAAAATACAGAATGGAAGTTCTGTAAATATTTGTAAATATTTGTTATGCTACACAATAATTCGTCGTAAATCTTTGAACAATTCTTCTTTATAAGAATTTCAAGTTATTCAAATTGACACCGTGAAATTTCTACCGGAACTATCTAGGCTTCATATAAGGCTCAGCTCCGTATTTTCTACGACGCCCTCCTTGTTTTAATTGGACTTAATTTAATGAAGGAGATGGAAATTCTTCGCCACTTTGTATCATGACGTACGACTGCTCCCAATGGACTTCTGGGAAAACTCCTACAAAGGAGTTTAAGAAAACACATCTTGATTTACTTCCCGTGTTATAAGAGCATATCTTTTAAAAATCTGTTCAAATCACATATCATCATAGCTCACTATGAAGCTGTTTGCAAACACTTCAGAATTATGGCTCTTATTTACCTCCATGCCCTTCTTTTGCTAGCGCATGTATCTGCTGCTGCTCATGGTAGCTTCTACTTTTAATATTTTTTGTCACTAGTACTCGCGTTGAATTTCCTTAGAATGTTGTACTGTAAGAACACATCACTATCTTACGTCGTGTTGCGTCGAATTGTTTGTAAGTTCATGTGTGTATTAGATATATTTATTACACGACTCACTCCGCACGAGAGAGCACTGAAGGTATTTCATCTATCACGTAACTTAGGGACTGAGCGCTCCTAGAGGGATATGCAAATTCATAAGCTTTCTTGAGACAAGGGTAGTGCTGATAATGTCTGTCTTCTTCAGTGTACCTACAAGAATTAACTCTCCCAAACTACTCACCTCAAAATAAGCAAGCTTCGATATAGACTCTGACATCTCATTTAAGGGCCGTAAAGCTCTTTAATTTGATATCGTTAACTAGGACGAGTATCAGCGTGTTGGTTACAATACAACAGCGTTATCTCCGTGTTGTCAGTCTAGAAGACAAGCGCTGATGTACGCCTCCCCTTCTTTGTTATTGCTATGCCGACGTCCTGCCAAAAACTGTGCTTTGCCCAAATTTAGTTCGGCTACTCGAAATAGACTTTACTTGTGCACAATACCTAAATTTCTAGAATGCACATCAGTATTGACTCACGCAAGAGCCTTACTAGGTACTTTGTCATGAACACCAGATCTAGCACGTCTTGTTCCGGAGCTTAAAAGAGAGATATACCGCATACTCCATCTGTCAAGCTTTGGTTTGGAGCCATCACGAACAGAACACAGGTTTTGGTGGGATGCCAGCCAATCTGGTATGGACGAATGTCTGGAAGCGCCCCAAGCATCTGTCTCAGCTAGTCGTCTCAATTTCGCGCCTAATCATAGGCTCTCTTCCGCCGCACTCCATAAACTAGGGTCACCGCGTGACTGCAGCCTCAACGAATGGGTGAGGAGGGCAGGACAATAAGCTTGGAATCTCGAACGTTTTTGTGCGTTGGCCCTGGGTGTTCTGCCCATTATAGTTAAATACCAAGGGGCGCGTGGCTCATGAATGCTGAGTGCGGTGAGACGCTGGACCAGTTATGGGTTATGGGCTGCGAGGAGGGGGTATGTTAGGTAGGTTTTATGATTCCGACCTCTTCCCTTGGTGGTCTTCTTGGTAGGGAGTAGGTGGATCTTTCCGGTGCAAGTACAATGTTGTATAGGACGTGATGTTTAAAGACAAGGTCTTAATGTTATGTGCGATCCGTAAAAGTGTTATTAAAGAGGCTTCCTATTCTATATTAATACATATGATGCGAGAAACAATCAAATAAAACTTTGGTTTGTAAGCAATGAACTTATTGCCGAGGGGAATGTCGTGAATAAGGACAAAGTGTGACTTAGTTTTTTATTGAACGGTGACATCAAGTGCTTGACACCAACAGTTAGTGATCAGGTGTTTGGCTCTAACCTTTAGTGATTAGTTAGTTTTGGCATCAATTTTCCCTCGTAACTACGGTGCTGAGGAACATACGCGCTACGGCAAGCAATTGTGTACGAACGGCGTCCACGCAATGCGATGTAATTTCTAGCATTTGGTCAATTGAGCACAAAGGAAATACGACTGAAATTATGCCTAAGACTACTAAAGAAAATGAGTTCACAATGTTCGAGCGGTTGTATCCACATCGAGCGTTGTATTCACTGTGTGTGTATGACTGCTGCACACACTGTGTGATGTGTTACTTGGCTGTACCTGTGTAGGTGCTGTGTGCTCGATCAAATGACTGCGATTTGAAGTCAACAGCTCAGGCAGGCGTTGTTAAGCATGTTGATCATCTCTACTTGTGATGGTTGTGGTAACGTAATAAACATTGTGTATGTACTTGTTGTCATGTAGTTCACATTTGAGGTATTCTTTTTCATTTTGCCCTCTTGCCACTTTTTAACTTGTGAAGCTCTGCGATGCTTTGTTACGTTTTTCATCTTGCAGAGACGACCGCCTCGTCGTTGAGACGCGTCTGTGCAGGACGTAATGTGGCATCTGCACGATGTCAAGCGAGCTAGTGCTGGCCGTTAGCGTTTGACAGCCTCTGTAATGGGTAATTTTTGTGTCACAGATCCCTACCTGTGGACGAAGAATTCGCTCGCCAGGTTATAGTTACACCAGCAACAGTTGGGCAAATTCTTACCTCGACTCAAGTGAGCACCGCTTGATGTTGATAAAATGTTTTCATCCTCTGTGCGCGTTTATTTCAATAACTTCTTGAGTCCTGAAAAGTTCTAACCTAATTCCTCAAATTTGATCAAAACATTTTCGTGTGTTACTGACACCTAAGTATGAATGTCAAAAAGTTACAGTGATCAATTTGAATAATAGGGGTTCAGAAACAAGACATTAAAGTCTTTAGCTAAGAAAATGTGAGTAGTGTAATTTGAGGTGTCCCAGTAACGCTCAGAGGGTGAAAACCCGTCACTGGATTTCCAGGTCTAAAGAGTTCTGAGACGACGTGAGGATAATTTCGGGTCTCAAATACTGCACTGTGGGGTTGAATAGAAGAAATTATGAGGGAAAAATTGAAATTGCAGTTGTTGGAAGGTTAAGACGCATTTGCTGTGGGTTTATGCATGGTACTTAATTCTTACAGACTGCAGACCCCCCGCAGTCAACTATAACGTATTGATTTTTTTTCTTCTTCGCTGTTAGCTATATACCACAGCGAAAAGACTTGCGCAGGCCCGCTCTAGGTACTCTGCTCTAGGTATCGGACATCTGTGATGGCGATGTTGATGTGTCTGGTTGGTAACGCGGGGCAATATTTCAAGAGTTTCTCCATTACAGGGGACCTACGCAAAGCAAGCCTCAGTATGCACGGCAGAGATGGCTATCTCGGCCACCCGAGCTGGACACACTAGCTCTCCAAACTGCGCTTCTGTAGCTATTTACAAGACTGTATCGAAATCAAGTAGTGGGAACAGTAATATGCATAAAATTTCACGCCATTTTAAAATTCAGTAATAGTACAAACTGCGGCACATGGACGCCTTTACACGAGAGAACCATTTCAATAGAGGAGGATATCACCCACAGGAAACGAGACCTTCCAGTAGTCTGACTCTCCAGGTAATTTCATTACGTAGTAAAGTAAGACCTACTCGCTTCTACTTCATGGGTCTTATGAATAAATCGTTCAGCTGACACGAGAAATGGAACCCTTCACTCACACAAATGGGTCACTCAATCTACAGACGGTCCCGTTACCGACATGGTCTTCAGGTAGACATTGTGGTAATGTGTGAAAAATAGCTCTAGCGTCTTATGTAACGAATAACCCATAATGGAATCTGATAGGCCTTTTCATTGTAGATTTGTTGAAGACATTAATGCTGGTCATAATTTTTAATCGTGCAGTGTCAGTGAGCCATGATTTTTCTAATGTAATCTGAATCCTCCGGTACGCAGTCTATGTATCTCGTGCTGTTTGATTCCAGAAGTGTTTTGTGAAGGCTGATATCTCGTCATGCAGTACAGAGCTAATGCTATCGATGCGCTTATTCATCACCATACTAACAACATTTTTCTTTCTTTGCGTTAGGTCATCATGATTCTCTTTGCAAAATTAGCCTCGCTGTGCAGAGAGCATGAACCGTGTTCATTGCATCCAGTAATTTACGTTACAAAATTTGGCCTTTATACTTCGAACTCTTTATATTCTGCATCGTAACGCGTTCTTCGAAAATCTTATTTGGTGAATATAACTGCGGTGCCATATGCATTTTACCTTTTCTTGGGCTTAATTTCTTCGACTAAATTTAGTCTCGGCGTTCAATTATTATTTATGGCTTATGCAGTGCTTTATTCATTTCCTAAATGTAAGCACACTAGTCGTAGACAATGTAGGTTATTAATAGTAAATAAATGCAATTCACGGTTGCTATTAGATATTTCGAAGGATCATTGATGAACTGTTTAGTGTTTGGAATCAGTTCATGCAGTGTAGGAGTGACGTCTTTTCGCTTGGCTCAGGTAATGCGCCGAGTGCCAACTGTTCGGCTGTACACCAACTGTTCGGCTGTACACCAACTGTTCGGCTGTGCACCAACTGTTCGGCTGTACACAACTGTTCGGCTGTACACCAACTGTTCGGCTGTACACCAACT
>VCRD01001740.1:90876-106306 GCA_006783055.1 Trinorchestia longiramus
CACACAACTGTTTAATCACACAACTGTTTAATCACACAACTGTTTAATCACACAACTGTTTAATCACACAACTGTTTAATCACACAACTGTTTAATCACACAACTGTTTAATCACACAACTGTTTAATCACACAACTGTTTAATCACACAACTGTTCAATCACACAACTGTCTAATCACACAACTGTTCAATCACACAACCGTTCAATTGCACGACTATACAACAGCACAGCTGTACATTCCCGAGATTTCACCGTTAATTTTGGGATGAATTGACGCAATTTTGTCTGGGACTTTTGCGACCAGTAGTGGTAGGGCGTGCGGGTGGTGGCTGTCTGCATGCGATTTGTGTGAGACCTCGCTGCTGAGGGCTGTTGCTGGATGCCTTCCTATTAGCGACAAAATTAGTTTACTGCTCACTTTCCCAGTGTGGTTCCAGTAAGAGCTGGAGGCACAATACACAAGCCAGCTTTACAATCCTGCTGCTGACTAGTATACGAGATTCTCCATCCCGTCTCAGTGTTGCTGCTGAAGTGATGGAATCACCAATAAAGGTAATGTGCTGGGGAGAGTTGTGCTGATAACATACTGGATGTTCCCATCACATCATCCACAATAAAGAGCCATTCATTGTCCTGCGAGTCATTCTCCAAAGTTTCACCGAACTTTTGTTTTAACTTATTTCTTCTTTTCGTGGTATTATTCACATATTATTTTTGTATTTTCCATCACTATTTTGATTTATATTCCTTAAGTATTTCGTGCTATGAAAAGGGTTGTGAGGGTGTGGCTGCGTGGCGGATGCCCACAGTGATGCTGCGACGAGTGACCGCCGTGGTACAGGGAGCAGCTCTGAGGACGCGCGTGTGTGTGAAGCTGCATGGGATTTTTACGACCGATGATGATGTTATCACGCCACATTTGTACGCATTTGCCCTCGCCTGACACGCTCAGAACGCGCGTTATGAAGATGTATTCATTTGTGAGCGATAACGCGCACCCCTGGGACCCTGACTGAACTCTCCTATTGTCTGTGGCCGTCTGTACCACTTGCAGTCACCGCCACTTGTACAGTCTGAGTCACCGCCACTTGAATAGAATAGAATAGAATAGAATGAGGCTATAGGAACGAACCTTCTGGCCCATTCTTGGGTCGGATAATTACTTCGATAATTATTTGGTGTTTACCCAAGTCCCATGCCGTATGTCTAGCCGCGTCCGAGTGGCAGTCTGTCATTAGTTTCAACAGGACTATGTACGACCTCGTATGGAAATAAAACACGATAAAACGAACAGCATGACAGAGCAGGATATCAGCTGCAGGATAGTAGCAATAGGATAGTAGCAACAGGATAGCAACAGCAGAATAGTAGCAACAGAATAACAATACCAGGATATCAGCAGCAGGATTGCAGCACCAGAATAATAAGATTACAATATGAATAGAAGGATATGACAGAACTGTTGTCTGTTCAGAGCGTCCGTCACAGCTGCAATGAACAACTGGGAAGATTTTTCAAAAGATAACACTGCAGGTTTCTTTGACGTCATAACGAATACATGTTACGAAGATCTGTCTATTGAGTGGCAGAAGTACAATCACTCAAAGGGACAGACAATCACTCA
The DNA here is from genome assembly GCA_006783055.1 of Trinorchestia longiramus. Taxonomy (NCBI): domain Eukaryota; kingdom Metazoa; phylum Arthropoda; class Malacostraca; order Amphipoda; family Talitridae; genus Trinorchestia; species Trinorchestia longiramus. The sequence goes on from VCRD01001740.1 coordinate 92,502, forward strand.
GAGGGACAATCACTCAGAGGGATACCTGCGAGGTTTGCACCGCTCTAATTTCTACACATACGTAAACTCGCTAGCGATGTTTGTGGGTTGAGTTCTATTCCTTCAACCCTCATCAGCCAACAATGTATCTGCAATTGTTAAGAGCATATGTACAAGAACATCAAATTGTTATTGCCTCAGTTGGATCAACCAATTTTCATCATAAATTAGTTCCTCCTTTGATGACTGTGAATAATCATGCACCTCCAGGAACTTACCAGCGTCTTGCGTGAATTAAACTCTGCTGCTTTCCTGTTACATGATCGAGCAAGGTTTCGTCCTTCTTGTGTGTCCTGGCTCTTGCGTAGGCCTCGCTGAGCGCATCGTGTCTTACGCCCTAGTAAATGTCCGCAATTTGTGTTTTGCGTTCCATTTATCATCATGACTCATCTGGCGTAGAGCACAGCTTCCACGCCTCGTATTCAATACTGTCAAAGGGGATTTTTTTACTCGACGTGGAAGAGTTAGGATACAGATCCTACGTAGGAGCACGGATTAGAGTGTTGTTGTGTAACCTCCACTCGATACATTTTGACGTGTGGTTTGGTTGCACTGTTATTAAATTCCTGTTGAGGTTTGAAGGAAGGCGCTCAGTGTGCGCATGTGACTGACTAAGTCTGACTGATGCTTGTCGCGCGTGCCGGAGCTGCCTGCCCCCGTATCATGGTGTGCGCCCAAGCCGCTGTCACCTCGCGCTCGTTTCGACCTGCAGGTGGGCTTGTGCAAGTAGGCTGGTTGTACAGGCGGCCTTGTGCAAGTGGGCTGGGTTGTGCAGGCAGGCTGGATTGTGCAGGTGGGCTTCTGCAAGAAGGCTGGATTTTGCAGGTCTCGCCTCGTTGACGTGTTTACTATACAACTGTTCGTAAACATTGCACAGTGATGTTTTCCCTGCTATAGGAGGGTTAACAAATGGTCGAATTTTTTGGCCTTCAATTGCAATGTTATGTGTGTAATCTCAATATTACGCACCTTGTAGCAGTTTTTTCTTTATTTTCTCTTCTGTTTCGCCACTACATTCTAAAATATTATTACCAATTAATGTTAACTAGCAGCATAATTTTAATTTAAATGCGTTATGTGAGACGGTGCAGGATGAAGTGATTTCATTGAGCTTATAAACGGAGCATCTCAGCTCAAGTTCAGCACTCCGACGCCAAGTTTGAGGTCTTCAATCGTTCCTCTGCAGATGAACTGAGCGGTGGTTTGCTCTAATTAGTTGTGCTCCAATAATGAGGTAATTCCCTTACCAATAAATCATCCTTACCCTTGGTGAGTTGTGGGCGCAGTTCACGCAAAACACCAGCAGACTGGGCAGCGTGCACTGGTTGTCTGTTGCCTTACTGTGTGTTATCACGCGATGTTGGTGCAACATGTCTTGCAATAGTATGATGATACTATCAGTGTAGCATTGCTTCTGCAGCTGCAACACTCACGATGCTCACACAGAGTGTTGGTACGTCAAACTCGTTCACGTGAACTGCTTCGTTGTGTGTTCCATGCGCTTGCCCACAGGAGCAACATACTTGTACTCGCGCATTGTGTTATGAAGTATTTCAGTGCACAGTATTTGCGCAGCCGTATTGATATCCTTACTTCTTGTTTGATTCACCGCCTGCGTGACGCAATAATGTGTCGCTCGTCCAGGTCCGCCAGCCAACACCTAGCGTTCGCTGTGCCAGTTGTTTTGAGCGTCACAGCCACGTCTTGGAAGCATCATCTCCTGGTCATTCAAAGCTTTCAATATTTAATTAACCTAAGAATTATACTTGCTATGGAACACTTAATTTTTTGTAATGCAATTGGGATAGTAAAATTTATTATTGATAGTAAATAATGGAAAAAAAATTTGTGCCCATTTCTCACCATTACGTTTTCAGGTGTGGCTTATGCATCCATCAATAGAGTGAATTGATAAATAACTTAGTTCATTATAACTGAAGGACTTCACGCTCCGTGGGCACATAATCATCTGCCGATTAACAGTAGACTTGTGTGTCATACATTGTATGTCACGCTATACATCGTGGCTTACATTGACTGCAGCATGTGATGTACAGGTACTCAACGAGAGCATCGTCACAGTGACGCACAATTGTCATCAAAATCCTGAGTCGCTAGCAACCCAAAACTCAATCTTCTACGCTTATTGAACTCAAGTTTGGGGTTAAAATTTGTAGTTTAGTACAATAGTCATATTTTATTTCTACTCTTTATTATCTCCCTCACCAGATAACTGACGTGTCGACCTCTTATTTTCCTTTATGAGATCGAGTTGTCTACACTCGCTGCCTGCCTGCATGCTTGCCAACAGGCACAGAAACTTTGCTCGTACCTTTGTAGCACTATTTGATCCTAGCCTTCAATTTCCACTGAGACTTGTCTCGTGACTGAGCATGCATCAATTTTCACTGAAACTGTATAAATTTACTGCGTCATAGTTGTGCTGTGTGTTTAATAATAATTTTAACAATTAGCCCGTAATAATTCAGTCAAGAAGTTTATCATTTCAAACTTAAAATGACGCTTCCACGTGTGTGGTGTCGACGACCATATCTACACGTAGGTGGCAAATTTATTGTTGCACTGTTCAAAATCACTGAAACCATGTATAACTTTTGCGCGTATAACTTCAGCCGAACTTAACGATTATAATTTATTGCTACTATCTGGTGTCATTCATTTTCTTCATATGTGCCATTTGTGTAGATTTTCACGGATGATCAAATGCCTGGTGGTTCAGTGATCCCTCAAAGATTCCAGAAAACAGACAAGCCGGAATCAAACTGGGTTATTTCGCAGCACCAAACCGGCACTAGATGACCGATCGCTCCGTCTATTACGACTCAAATGATCGGTGTTCTGGGCATGATTGTTTGACTTGCAAGCTCAGCGAGCCTCGAAAATTGCTTATTATCCAGGACGAAATCGCTCTGCTAGGTTCAGTAAAGACGGGCATGGGGCAGGCGTGATTTAGCTGACCTGAACCCACGGGCCTCGCTCTCCTTACCCTTTCTTCGTGTCCAAGAAATGACGACCAATACTTGCACTACAGCAGCGAACTGAATGTTACATGCATTTCTACAGGGTCACCAAAAAAGGGTTAACCGAAACATTATTATTTATTGGTATTTTAATAAAAAATAGAATTTCGATTCTTCTTTTGGGTTTCCTTATATAGTATTAAGCGGAATGCGTTTCCTGACACTGTACCTTGCTGTATATCTGAGTTATTGTGCGGTAAAAAAATGCTGTATTTTTGCAGGTCGATGTCGAGCTTCGTTTTGGCTTCACAGATAACCAAGACAAATGTCATAATTACAATCATTTACACTTAAGGAATTTAGTTTAATTAAAATCAGTTATTTATTTTGCTTAATACGGAAATTGGGCAAAAATCTACAGAGTATTGCAAATATTTCATGAATATCTGTGTTAAATACGCTATTAAAGTTTGATGTTAGGAATTTAGGAGTACGACTCCAGTTCTTTAACACGTTGCTTCCGATTGCCTGGCCGGTGTAAATCTTCACTTTGTACACATTATTGCTAGAAGGCACTGTAAAATTTACAGAACCTAACCTCAGTGGCCCACATACGTACCACTTCGGAGTCAACGTGTTAATAAAGCTTGGAAGAAACAACTTTCAATACTGAGGCATTCACCACAACTTGACAGGTGCGGTCTTTACATACTCGAGTTTACTGTGAAGAATGAAAGCTTGTTTAGAGCAGGAGGGACTTTTCAGTTCTTTCGCCTTTTTAGTTTGCACGTGGCCCTCAAGCTACGAGCCTGTCAGAGCACGTAGTCCCACACCTGGCACAGAGGAACTCATCTAAAGCTGGGTAGACCGTACCTTATCTTCGTGCCTTATACATCTTGTAGGGTCGAGTATGTTGCCACTATTACCAGAGAATGCAATGTCTCCAGAGTGAAGCTAAATAAAAAGGCTAGCTTTTAATTTGAGGGCACAGTTAATTAGACAGAGCTACGAGCTCAAGTGACCAGGCGTGCAGTCGTTCGTGCCATTGTGTGACTGCCTCACTGCTTTACGACCTCCCACTGTGTGTGCTTTTCATTTTGCATCCGTGGCTCGTTAGAAGCTTGTGGAGTCTCCCGCTCTGAATTATTGTCTCAGTATCGTGTGCTCTGAATTATCGCCTCATTATCGTGTGCTCTGAATTATTGCCTCAGTATCGTGTGCTCTGAATTATCGCCTCAGTATCGTGTGCTCTGAATTATTGCCTCAGTATCGTGTGCTCTGAATTATCGCCTCAGTGTCGTATGCTCTGAAGTCCCAGCATTCGAACAGAACAAGTTCTACTCAAGTCTTTAGGAGAAACTTTGCTACTCAACTGCCGCTCGTAACATGTTTATTGGACATCAGGACATAATTGCTAATGCATTTCAATGGTGATTTTATTCCGCTACATAATGTATGCTAATTATTGGACCGCCTGATAACTCGCGGAAACTCGCTAATTGGGCGAGACCACAAGAAAGCCGCGCGTAGGGGACTTTGGAGGTTGGTCTTTCTCTACATTCCTTACCCTGATATATTTTTGAGTAAAATTAGCGCGTTATTCTAATAAAATGTTGAGCACCTCGGATATGTTACGGTCAGTTTCTTATCTCGTCCCTCAGTTCACTCTAAATTTATGATTATACCTGGAAGTTATGCAAAATTTTCATTTTGTATTGAAATTTCTGAAATTAATTGGTAGCTTATTGCACCATGAGGCACTCTTGCTTGTATATTTTTCTTAGATTTCTTCCTAACACGCATGAGAAGCCTCTATTTGAACGTTAGTTATGTTATTTCATTATCACTCAAAAGTAAATTTGTATGCAAGTGTAATTTTTCATTTGTCCTTGAACATTTGTTCGTTGTTGAAGCTCATTTTTAGTAGAGGAGGGAAGTAGTTTTTTCGTTGTCTGTTGACACTCCCTTGCCCTGATTGACTTGCATATTTTGTTTGTGTGAAATTTCATTTTACCGTTTTTGCTTACTGACGAGGTTTGTCCTTTAAAAGGTTTAGGTTAATGCAAGGTTTGTCCCTTGTGTTAAAAATAGATCATCAGGGCGAGTTAATTGATGAATTAACTGTGAAAATACTTTTCACATGTTAGCAGCATAACTTTTACTAAACTCCCATCGCTCATAATGTACTTGGCGAGCTGTTTGGTGCAAGCTTCGTGAACGAAGAACAGTAAATTATGCAAGTAAGAGCTGCGTGAGTTGTTGCACTTCACAGGACTGATGCTGCTATAGTCACTCCTCAGGCTGTCAGTGAATTTAATGCTCTGCTTTGGGTTACTAAGATGTGCGTCTCCCAGGGGTATTGGCTCTCATCTCATGCTATGTAGCTCGAGCTGGACACAACATAAAACATGTAAAGCTAGGCGACGTGCATACAACATGTCTACGCACACATACGAACTACAGACAAGGACAGTTCATCAGTACAAGTCACACGATCTGCACGCAGAATAAAATATTCTCCACAAAGTTATTCTTAGTTTTCTTTATCAGGTTTTAGTGTCCCTATTACATAGAGGCCTTTAGCTGATACTGTTTGCTTTGAATTGATACGTGTGATGTGGGGCAGCAGTAGTGCGCGTGTGTTCAGGCTGCCGTAGCTCACAGGGGTTTGGGTGATGTGTAGTGTTGAAAGACGCACCAACGCTATCAATATTTGCTCAGTAAATTCACTCTGATAAATGTCCTTTGAGTTACATTAGTAACCTTTGCTCGATCATCGTTTCTTTAGACTTTCTATAGACGTCGCAAGGATGAATTTCTTGTGGCATGCTGAGAACGTGTGAATGTACAGTATGTCTTGCATTCCTTTAAGCAAATAGTGATGGGCTTCATCAGCCATGTTTGTGTAGCCATCAGAAGGGTACCTGAAAAATGTTCAAGAATTCATAAAATCGTTTCATGCAACCGGACACAATTTTCTCGTGACATAAAGAACTTAAGACACTGTGTTTCTAAATTCACTTAGCAACAATAAAGTTATTGCCTTGAATTTTAAGTTGTAAATAGCACCAAGTAGCCGAAATAGCCCTGGTCTAGAGTTTTGGCGACGCAACTCGTTCAGTGAGCCAGATGAGATCGATGCAAAAACTGGCTTCTGAAACGCAAGCTAGACTCTCGAGGCTCTCTGGACATCAACTCTTTTAAGTGATTCCAACAAAGGTAAGTTGTTTCAATTATGCAGCGATGAGTAAATAGATATTTTAGTGATAATGATACCAAGACTGGCGTGCATTGTAGTACAAAGTTTTTGGATCAGTTGGTTGCCATCATCAGCAGCTCGTAAAGATGAGGGCAAGGATCCGTCCGACCAGCATTAAGGAAATTCGCAGCCTTGGCGGCACTTGCATGTTTTTTTAGTGACTCATGTTTAAAAGATGAGCTCCAAGTGTGGGCCGCTATGACTAGCCATGCGTTAAATTATCGTCCACATTGTCCGGTCATAAAAACAAAATTGATAGACTTTTGTGCACGGGAAGAGATTGCATAACGCCCTGGCCAAGGAGAGTCAAGTCACAGCTAGCTTATATTATAAACAAATTCGTGCGAGTATAGAACAGTTCACTAAGTGTTTCAATATAGTACAACATTTTGCCCATTGTTGTTCACTTTTGTGCTTTTTAGCCAATCTATTTTATCCTTCGATGTACGCATGTTACTCCAGCGATTGATGTGTGCATTTTTGAGAGCGTGGCATTAGAGGTTGGACTTTGGCTTAGGCGTCTGTTTCTCTTGGAGTAGCCCAGTACAGCTCCTTACTGCTCTTTTTCAAAAGTTCTTCCAGTGTCTCCAAAATGTGAACAAAGTTCACTTGATGACTTACGCGTGTTGATTGTGAAACAAGTTGTGCCTGCATTACTTGCTAGCCTTGAATAATCATAATTGACAGTAAAAATTTAATGTATTTTTTAACTGGGCTTCTTCACTTTGTCGTAAATATTTCTCGAAGATGAAATGAGTACGTCTCGTACTCGTGTCACATTTTGCTTGTACTTATGATACTTGTAATACTTCGTATAAGTCCCATTCCAGTTCAACTCCTGCAGTCACCCCTTTATTCGTATTTCCAGTTATCTTTTGTCACTCCGTGTATTCGCAGTCTTTGTGACTCTTGTTTTGTTGCTGTGTAGGTTCTGGCTCCTACAGCAACTCTTCATTTCATCCCTGCTACTATCTCTTCATGGCGGCTATAGCAGGCTGTGCCAACTCTCCCTGGTGGCTTTAGCGTGCTGTGCCAACTCTCCCTGGTGGCTTTAGCGTGCAGTGTCAACTCTCCCTGGTGGCTTAAGCGTGTTGTGCCAAGTCTCCCTGGTGGCTGTAGCGTGCTGTACTAAATCTCCCTGGTGGCTTTAGCGTGCTATACCAAATCTCCCTGGTGGCTTTAGCGTGCTGTACCAAATCTCCCTGGTGGCTTTAGCGTGCTGTACCAAATCTCCCTGGTGGCTTTAGCGTGCTGTGTCAAGTTTCCCTGTTGGCTTTAGCGGACTGTGCTAACTCTCCTTGGCAGCTGTAACGTGCTGTGTCAAGTTTCCCTGTTGGCTGTAGCGGGCTGTGCTAACTCTCCCTGGCGGCTGTAGCGGGCTGTGCCAACTCTCCCTGGTGACTGTAGCGGGCTGTGCCAACTCTCCCTGGCGGCTGTAGCGGGCTGTGCCAACTCTCCCTGGTGGCTTTAGCGAGCTGTGCCAACTCTCCCTGGTGGCTTTAGTGAGCTGTGCCAACTCTGCCTGGTGGCTGTAGCGAGCTGTGCCAACTCTCCCTGGTGGCTGTAGCAGGCTGTGCCAACTCTCCCTGGTGATTGTAGCGGGCTGGGCCAACTGAAACACTGATATTTTTTTCCTCGTGTAGAGTCACTTAAGATTGAATCTTTTGTGTAATGATGTTCTCAATTAGAAGAAAACGATGTTTCAGATATATATATATATTAATTACAACCATACTTATCATTTTATTAATAGGGATTGTAAGAGTTACAATAATAATGTTAGTATAGTAATATAAGTAATAATAACTTCAATAGATCTACATATGTGGTTCGTTTCCCAGTTGAGTTCATTCATTTGAGTTTGAGTTTTGTTGCTTGGATTCTCGACCGCAAGTTCACTTCTCAAGGAGTGCTATTTACTTCACGTAATATTTGGCAGGAATTTATTTATTATGTGTAAGAACAACTGTATACAACACTAAAAGCTTTGGGGGAACAATCTCGTGTAGTTTGGTTTTCGTAGTAACTCGTTATGTAAAATGCATTTTCCTTCCTTCAACCTTTTTTTCTTTGCCTCTTTCCTTTTTTAACGTTCTATTTCTCCATCGTTCTTTTTTAACCTTCAATTGGTGAACTGCGATCTTCCCCTTTCCTCGCGTCATGTCTTTCATTTCTCTCTCCTATTCTTGCAATCTCCTCTTCTTTCTCCCCCCCTTCTTCGCTTGGCCCCCTCTCACTTGGCAAGCACAGGCAGCAGTTGCCTCGTTGAACACGTCTGGTTGTGTGCTGAACGCCCTGTGTGAACGTTTAATTGCCACACGCGTTTTTATGCATGCTGTCTCGGCTGCTGTTTTTTGTTCGCTCCTTAATTATGAAGTCTGCTTTTTTGTAAGCTTCTACTCAATTTCTGTTACCATTTGAAAATATTCCATGAAGGTATTTGCATTTTTTATTTTTATTATTTTTCATTGAGTCGTACCAGCACAGAGGCGTTGTAGCTATGCTTGTGACCTTCTGCAAGATGTTTACTGCGCCTGTTGCTTACTAGTCCCTCACGGCTGCATGGACACAACTCTGCATGTCAACAGAACGTCGATGTCTGTCCATAAAAATCACATTGACGCTTCGACGCTCTTTACTAATGACTGCTTTATTTGGTGCCGGCCGTGCAGGCTTGAACGACTTCATGCTGGCTGCTTGTGTCCTAATGTGTACTGTTAATTTATCTCTTTAGTGACGCGAGTTATTTTCCGTCGTGTGTGAGTTTAACTTGCTGTTTTCAACGCAGGCTTGTTAGTGACGGCAGTCATGTCGTGTAGGGAGCTCTAGATGCAGTACGCCTGCAGCTGCAACAGATGTAGCGCTAGTGAGTGCACCGACTGTGCATCCTAAGGGAAATTCATCACAACTGGAAGCAATAATTGAACTAAAGAGCATCCGTGTGAAGTTTAGTACTCTTTTGTGCTCGCCGGATGACCATCAGATGTGGCCGTTGTCTGTGCTAAATGTTTCGCGTCCACAATTTTACTAGGAAGTTAACGAAAAATTGGTTGAGTACCATACGCTCGTGATCATCTACAAAAAAATTACAATTCGCAATTGCAATATTCACATCCGATAGTTGAACGTTGCACACATTTTTCGCACGTATTCCATTCAGCCAATTTTGATGTTTGAGTAACTAATTCTCTCCTGTAATGCTACGGAGACGACTTCAACTCTGCGGCCATAACACAAATTGATGACCTTTCATTCAACCGAACCTCACTGTACTGAGTCAGACTGTTGATAATTGATGTCACACTGGACAGTGCAGGTCAGTTTTATCGACGTCTCCATCAGAACCCAACGATGATGACGCTGCGCGGCGCACTTCTCCTCATGACGCTTCTCTTGTGACCAAATGAGGATGAGAAGTCGTGTCCTTTAGCAGGCTCTTGTCACTGCTGCGTTTTTTAGTAATATTAAACTGGTTCAATTTTTGTGTGCAACAATTGCTTAATAGGTGGCCACTTGGCCACCAACCTGTTCTCATTATTGGATGTCGGAGCTCTTAATTGAGTGGTTTGTAGCTGATTATTACTGTGAAAAATTATTAAGCTCTATCATCTTCCGGGTCGTGCTTCATGATTTGCAAGAATTGCAAATTGCATCTTGAGCAATACCTTTTCTATAATTTGTTAACCTTGGTAAACTGTAGTGAAGAATGGATGACGAAGTAATTTTGTAAAACACTTCATGTGATTTTGCTATCTTCTTTTCTTTTGCTTTGCCAGTAGCAGAGATGATTCAAATGCAACTTGAGTGTCAGATTCCCTTCTATGTGACGCATCTTTTGAGTCAAAACGGCCTTTGGTTGTACTTAAAATTCAGTTCCCACTGTTAATGTCGGAATAAATCCTAGCGTACATGGTTTTTAAGTATAAATTTGAGCCTCGTAGTATTTAACTTTTGTTTTTGGTGGCGTACGCCAGTTGAGGAATGACGAGTGTGTTGCGTAGGCAAGCTGCTTCTCAGGTGCAGGTCATTCGCCCATACAACTTATTATTGAATGTTGAGCCATTTATTTAAGTGCTCTTTAAGTTTATTGCTGAATTTAGTTTACTTTGTACGCAAATTTTAACAGATTACTTACATCTAAAGGCGGAGTGAGTGCATGTAGGTGATATAAATTTGTATTTAAAGTAAGACTACGTTCACAGTTAATGAGTACTGAATAAAGTGTATTTCTGGCAGGGCTCTAGTGATGGTGTTAAGAGTGTTTACGGAGGGGAGGTGAGACCTAGGGTAGGGGGCTCAACACAAGCCGTTAGTCATGCACTCGACCACAATAAAGCTGTTCGCTTGCCTCTTGTAGTCGCGCACAAGTCATAAAAAGGCGAATGCGTCATGATTTTTAGGGTCCTAACACCAGGCGTGTCTCCAGAGTCATTTGCTTGCTTCAGACTTTAGAGTCTTCAAGAAAATGCTGCACATAAAATTAGAAAATCTACGGAACTCCCAATTCTGTTTCCCCATTTGTTGTGCTGAAGTGCTTTTTCTTGTCAGTCCAATCATGCGTGACTGCTTTCGTCTGCAGGACGCGAAATAGAGAGGAATAGAGTATGAGATTTACGAGAAGATTTTTTCTTTAAACTCGTCTCATTCAGTGCGCGTAAAGAACGCTTAGTCATCAACATAATACGTGTTGTGTATGAAGTTGAGTGCTTTGGACTTGCGTGACGTGCACCTCGTCGAGTCACTCGAGTGTCAGTCAGTGACAAATGTGTCGTGGACAAGTGTACATCGTACAGGTACTGTACAGATCGCACGTCCTGCCACTCAATGTGAGGCTGTTACGCTCTGCTCTGTAAGGGACCGCGCGTATACTTTCCCCAGCTGCTGACGGTGCTGGAGTGGGGACTTGGCAAAATACAGGGTGTTTCAGAATCAAGACAACCAGTTTTGTATATTAAATAAATCATTTAAAATAAATGTTTAGTTACTTAAATCTTATATTATTTTGAATGTAGTAAAATAATCTTTCTATATCGAGTGTCTAAATTTTAAATTCATGTTATATGTAATAGCTTGGGATCGAAATATCATTATCAAGCTCCACAAAGAAGGCGAGAGTAACGTATAAATTGCTAAAATGTTAAAAATGAACCGTTCAACTGTTTGGAAAATTGTTAAAAAGTTCATGACGACTGGTACAACCTTTGGTGAATCAGGACGAGGCTGGAAACGAAGTGTTCGGACCAAAAAAACTCATCAAAAACACGCGAGAAAAGTTGCGTCGAAACTCACGTTGATCCCATCGAGAACTGGCTGCAGAAGCTGGTGTTAGTAAAACTTCTATGTATCGAGTGTTGAAGAAGGATCTGGAAAAGAAACTTTACAAAATGATGAAACGTCATGAGCTTACTGAACATCAAGAGAAAATGAGGGCTGAAAGAAGTTGTCACATCCTTAATGAGATAGCTCAAGGCACGCTCCCAAATTTTGTGTTTACAGATGAGAAAAAATTTACATTCAGCAAGTTGTAAAGCATCAAAACGACCGAGTTTGGAGTTCCTCAAGTTTAGTCGCAGTCAAGTTATCCCATGGTAGGATTGTTATGAGACGTCAAAATGCACAGTCTGTCGTGGTTTGGGTAGCTCTCATCCCGCTGCCGACATGGTTGACGCGGCTAGAAATACGGCATGGGACTTGGGTAAACAACCGAATAATTATCGAAGTAATTATCCGACCCAAGAATGGGCCAGAAGGTTCGTTCCTATAGCCTCATTCTATTCTATTCTGTTCTATTCTATTCTATTCTGACAGACACAGAAAGATCTCCGGTTGTTTTTGTACCTTGTGGGGTCAAACTGAACTCAAAACGGTACATTTCTCTTATTTTGGAATCAAAGTTGCTACCATGGGCTACAGAACATTTTCAGGGCTCACCATGGAGTCCGAGCAGGATTCAGCACCATCACATGGCTCCAACGTAACCTAAACCTGGATTCAGAGGAACATTCCATCTTTCATCAGCAAAGGTGTATGGCCAGCAAAGAACCCCGACCTCAATCCCTTGGACTTTTCTATCTGGTCCATTTTGAAGAAAAGGATCTTAGCTACCCTTCACACTTCTCTCGAGTCCCTCAAAGCAAATCTGCAAAGGGAATGGGAAGCAATTCCACAAGAACAGACACGTGTCGCTTGCGATGCATTTGTAAATAGACTTAAAGCTGTAGTTCGTAATAAGGGTGCTTACATCGAATAAATGCAACACTGTATCGTTTGCTTATTATTCGCCATTTAAGTTAAGTTTAATCAAAATCGCGCTTTTGAGTTTTCATAAACCTACTAAAAAGTTTGTTGCCTTAATTCTGAAACACCCTGTGCTTGGTGCAAAACTTAACGCAAGATTTGACGCAGTACTTAGGGTAATACTTACTGCACTGTTTAGCAGAGTATTTGGTGCAATTCTTGGTGCAATTTATCACACTAGCATCTCTGAAGGATGCACGGACACCGGCATCCCGATGTCCTTGTGTCCTCCCACGAACCAGCTGCTGGGCCCGCCTGTCCAGCTCTGACCAGCTGCTGGGCCCGCCTGTCCAGTTCTGACCATCTGCCGGGCCCGCCTGTCCAGCTCTGACCAGCTGCTGGGCCCTCAGTGTTTTAATGAAAATTTCAAATTTAGAACTAAAAATTGTGAGTTTCAATGGTGTAGCAGTTCCAAGTGGTGAATGACTTCTGCATAACTTCTGTGTTATTAAGTGCTGTAATTGTGCAGGTGCTCTGCACGCCTCTTTGAGGCTTTGTACCGTTGAGATGGTAACTTTCGTTGCTGGAGCTTTATTAAGGATCATTACCTAAATAGCGTCAAGATCATCTTGGTTATAAATCCAGCGACTAATTCTTCCTCCACACATTACTATTTGTGGCACCAGTGACCACACCGAAGCCAAGCACAATCCTCACTCATAGATGTTTCTAAATTCTGGATTGGAATTCCTCAGAGGACTCGCGAGCTGTGTAGGCGTGAGAGCATGTTTTTACACGTCATACACTGCCTGTTCAGGAGCATGGGATGCATAGGATGAAGAATGTGAACCTTCACGATACTCTGTGATGCAGCGTACAGACATTGATGAGGTTGAAAATTCGACGTTATGATCTCTTATGCAATGTATTCAGAAATCCTCGCTTCTGCTGTGCTGGACCTTCAATTATTTAAACCATCCTGTTTTATCACATGTAGGTAGAATATCAATAAAGTCCCCTAAAAATTTTTACAGAATTATTTGTGGATCGCCTAGTTCAACATTGAAGCAGTTTTACCGAGTGAAAAGTACTAGGCTTGTGCAGTCTATCTTAACGAATTCAGTGGAGTCTGCTTTACGAGTTCATTGCAGTCAGCGCTATGAGTTCAGTGGAGTCTGCTTCATGAGTTCAGTGGAGTCTGCTTCATGAGTTCAGTGGAGTCTGCTTCATGAGTTCAGTGGAGTCTGCTTCATGAGTTCAGTGGAGTCTGCTTCATGAGTTCAGTGGAG